>JASDQU011400789.1:34698-56304 GCA_032191745.1 Picea mariana
AGTGTCAAAGAATTCTTACAGAATGAGTACACCAGAGCTGAAGGAGTTGCAAATGAAGCTTGAAGAAATTTTGAAGAAGGGGTATATGCACCCAATTGTGTCACCTTGGGGCACCCGAGTCTTGTTCTTGAAGAAAAAATATGGGACATTAAGATTGTGCATTTATTTCACACAGTTGAATAAAGTGACTGTAAAGAACAAGTATCTTCTGCCAAGAATTGATGATATCTTTGATCAATTGAAGGATGAAAAGATATTTTCAAAGATAGATCTCAGGTCAGGATACCATCAGGTAAGGATTAAGGAGGAATATATCAGCAAGACCACCTTCAGAACAAGGTATGGTCATTATGAGTTCACAATGGTGCCATTTGGGTTGGCAAATGCACCAGTTGTTTTCATGTGCTTAATGAATGGTGTTTTCCGAAAATATTTAGACAAGTTAGTCATTGTCTTTTTGGATGACATCCTTGTATATTCCAATCCAGAAGAAGAGCATGAGCATGATTTGAGGATAATGTTGCAAGTATTAAGGGAGAATCAGTTGTATGCCAAATTGAGCAAGTGCTCATTTTATCAAAAAAAAATTCATTATTTGGGACATATCATTTTAAAGGATGGGATAACAGTGGATCCTAAGAAGATAGAATCCATTAGATAATGGTCAACACCAAAGAATGTGATAGAGTTTAGGTCATTCATCAGCCTTGCAGGCTACTATAGGATATTTATTGAAGGATTCTCAAATATTGCACACCAAATAACTTCCTTACAAAAGAAGGGTGTGAAGTTTCAGTGGACATTGGATTGTGAAAAGAGTTTCCAACACTTGAAACAGTTATTAACAAGTGGTCCAATAATAAGAATTGTAGACCCAAATGCAGACTTCATTGTATGCACAGATGCATGTAAAGAAGGACTTGGTGGATTCCTTAGTCAAAATGGGTTTGTTATATGTTATGAATCAAGGAAGTTCAAGGAGCATGAAAGACACTATGCCACTCTTGATTTGGAGTTGGCAGCCATAGTGGATGCCTTGAGGAAACGGAGACACTACCTCATGGAGAAAAGGTTTGAGCTGAGGACAGACCATAATGGTATGAAATAGTTATTTGATCAGCCAACTCTAAATGCTAGGAAAAGTAGATGGTTAGAATTTCAAAGTGAATATGACTTTGATATAAATCATATCAAGGGGAAAGAAAACAAAGTGGTTGATGCACTCAGCAGAAGAGTGCATGAATTGCATGCTACAACCATTAGCATGTACCAATTAGATTTGAAACACATAATTTTAGAGCCTGCAAAATTAGATTTGCAATACAAGGAATTAGTGGCGAAATTACAACAAGGCAATTTGGAGCAGAAAATTGAAGAATACAAGCTAGATAATGATGAAATTATCATGTACATGGGCATAATTTATGTACCAAATTCCTAGGAATTGAAAAATATGACATTGAGAGAAATGCATAATGTACCTTATGTTGGGCACCCAGGTTATTAGAAAACTATTGTAGTTGTCAAAAGCCAATATTATTGGCCAGGCATGAAGAAAGAAGTTGATTTTATTGCCAAATGTTTGGAATGTCAAAAGGTAAAGGCTGAGCATAGACACCCAACTGGTTTGCTACAACCATTACCAATTCCTGAGGGGAAATGGGAACTTGTAACCATGGATTTCATCACCAAACTGCCCAGAACAAACAAGCAACATGATTCTATCATGGTAGTGGTGGATAAGCTTACTAAAGATGCCCATTTTATTCTAGTTAGGCTCACTCACAAGGAAGCCAACATTGTCATTGTTTATATGAGAGAAATTTCTCAATTACATGAGATACCCAAGACAATTATGTCTGACAGAGACCCAAAATTTACCTCAAATTTTTGGAAGGGATTATTTAATGGATTTGGAACAAATTTGAATTTTAGTACAAGTTATCATCCAGAATCAAATGGACAAACAAAGAGGGTGAATCAAGTGATTGAGGATATGTTGAGGATGTATGTGATGGATAAAACATCAAATTGGTAAGGCTACCTACACTTAACAGAGTTTTCTTATAAAAATTGGTACCAAACATCTCTAAAGATGATCCCATTTGAGGCACTTTATGGAAAAAAGTGGAACACACTGGTAAGGTGGGATAACCCAGCAGATAGAGGAGTGGTTGGGCCATATTTACTCAGGGAAATGGAGGAGAAAATGTTGAAAATAAAACAAAATTTAAAGGCTTCTCAAGACAGGAAGAAAATATATGTTGATAAGGGCAGAACTCACAAGGAATTTAAAGTTGGGGACCATGTATTTTTGAAAGTGAAAGCCAACAAAAGTTCCATGAAGTTGGGAAATTGTTCAAAGTTGGCAGCTAGCTATTGTGGGTCATTTGAAATCCTAGAGAGGATTGTTCCTATAGCTTATATGATTTCATTTCCTGCATCTATGTCTATTCATAATCTATTCCATGTATCATTTCTCAATAAATATATACCTAATGTTAATCATGTTATTGATTGGAATGTGATTCGGGTGGAGAAAGAAGGCACTTTCCAAGTGCATCTGGTATGCATTATGGACCAGAAAATCAAACATCTCTAGAAACGAGTCATAGGGATTGTAAAGGTCCAATGGACTTGGTATGGTCCTAAGGATGCTACTTGGGAGCATGAGGATGCAATGAGGGCAGAATACCTGCATCTTTTTGAGGATTTTTGAAATTTTTGTTGTATATGTGTACATAATGCACTAAGGAAAGAGCATAAATAAGGGGAGGGGATTGTAATACCCCTTGGCCAAACCCAATTGTAATTGTAAAATGAAAATGTACTTAAGCTGGTGATTTATTTGATATTATTTTGTATGCACCTTTCATGGCATAATGTGTGCATCTATTGTGCAGTAAAATGATGAAGTGTGCACATTCTAGGATATCGTGCGCAACATCTTAAGTGCGCACGATTTTGAGGCTAGGGAGCCTTTATGTCTTTGCGGTATTTTATAGGTTGATGAGCTAGTTTTGTGATGATTAGGCTGGAGAACCTAGGTGTTAAAGGCCAGTGAGCCTATTTTTGTATATGTCTCATCATTAATATAAAATACATCATTGCGCGTAGACTGACCATGATAAAATAGTACAGGGTACTAAACTCCACTAGTTGGGGAAGGGGGGGCTAAAAGTTAAGGAAAAGGGCTAAGTTAGGGAGCTTAAGCCAAAAAGGAATATTATATTAATATTACTTAAAGTATAAAGTATGGATAATTATTTTACCCTAAGTTGTAAGGATGGAGACAAGTGGACCAAAGTATCTCCCAACATGACAAGTGTCAAGTTGGGAACATGCATACATATAGTTTGGACGTAGTTCATTTTCAATCATTCAATCATACATTAAACCATTCCATGATCATTCACTCACTTAGTCAGTTGTCTTCCATACCTTCATGTCACTATACCTGAACCTATATCCATACCCATACAATTTTGTGTACCTGGCTACCTTGGGAGTTGAACTGAAGAAGCGGGTTGTCAGGCCAGTGGGATATTGAAGAGGCGGGTTGTCAGGCCCATGAGAAATCTCTCAATGTAAGAGAATTGATGGGAATTGATTTCCAAAGGTGCTAAATTTCATCTACATGGCTCTAAGACTTCCTGTCCAGCATGTTGTTGAAGCCCAGAAAGGAAGTGGGGCATTCGAAGGACTGTTGACCAGAGAACAGACACACTTCCTGGGGTGGGACAAGTATGTGGTAAATGAGGGATTTTAGGTTGTTAGTTTGAGTTGGCACCTGTGATGAAGTCTTTCTTGTTGTCTATGATCCATTAGCCTGGTTAGGAATCCCTTTGCCCATGTGGAGTTTAGTCCTAGCTTGGGGGTGATTCGCTGCTGAGAGTGATGAATAGTGTGGTCTAAGGCTGGGAGGTTCGTGGAAGTTCTGGGCGTAGTTGGTGATATTATTACCAAGATAAGTGTCAATTGTGTGATAAATTACATGCTACATTATTATTTACGTGTTTATTTTTATGGGTTTATCCTATGTGTGGTTTATAACTATATTTATATTTATAGGTATTTCTTATATATGTTGTATGTATTTGTTTACTGTTATTTCAATATGAATCCATGCATTTACAGAATGTATTAGTCTATTTACGTTTTATATATAAAGTTATGTAAGAGTTATGTATGTATATGTTTTAATTGCATTCAGTTCGGAAAAAAAAAATATGTGGCATAGCTCAATTGGATGTTGGGTATGTTACAATATGTTGAGCAGAGAATTGAAGTGTTTTCTCGAGTAGCATGGCCCGGCCTGGGTGGTCGGGGATGTTACATTATAGGTTCTGGTACATGGTTGATGTATGTGGTATGTTTATGGTTTTTGTATCCAAGTGAGTGGATCTAGTTATAGTTGGTTGATGATGGTATATCAGTGATAGAGACACTGACTCCTTTTGTCAGTTTTTAGCTCAACACGTTCTTCTGTACTTATTTGTAATTGTGGGTTCTACACTTCTCGGGTTGTCTGGAGCCCTACACATCTTCCAGGTGGATACTAGTGGCCTCCCATCTAATCCAAATGGCTTATTTTGTATGTTTTTGTTAGGCCCAAGATATGATCAGTTTTATGACGTTTATTAGATATTTTTGTCGAATGTATATATGCGTTTTCATGTTTTGAGGAATTTTTTGAAGGGATTTTGTGCCAAAATGCTATGATCCACACCAGGTATGCATAATTCATATTTTATGATGATATTTATTATAATTCAGTATTTTTTTATATTTCCATGGATCTAATTTTCATTTTTTGGTGTCACAAAGAAAAATCGCAGCATGTTTTTGCTTCCAACACTCAGTCTAGTACTCCATCTAGCACTCAGTCTGGTACTCCATCTGGCACTCCATCCAACACTCTGTCCTGCACAAAAATGATGGTTGATTTGGCAGTTATGGTATTCGCGGCCAGTGGTGGGTGAATCAGGAACATGGGTTTTGCTCGTGCTTTCCCCCTCCAGCTATTGAACTCTTGACAACTCGGTTTGGGTTGTTAAGTTGGGCGATTATTAGCTCACTCCATTTCGACAGTTAGGGCATCATTAATGTAATTTAATGTTTTTAGAATAGGTTCAACCCTCCAGTGGTTGACCTCTCAGTATTTAAAGATTATAAATACCATCGTGGTATTCATACAATAGTTAAGAAGTTCAAGAAGTCATGTGTTAGAGAGAAAAGACAATTTCCCTTTGTTTTTCCATTTTCATTTTGCCAGAATTGTGTAAGACTGTGTTTTTAAGTTTTAATGGTGAAATCACTTTGATGAGATCGTGGTGTGCATTTGAAGAGTGAACACAACTTGATGGGGGGGCCACCAGCAGTCTGGTAATTGTTCTATGAGTTTGTTTATGAAGTACATAGCATAGATGTCTTTTATTTTATTTCCTATACATGAATTGCTATTTTATTTCTTTGTTATATAATTTGTTGTTATAGTTTAACTATTTTAGTTTCCTTTTGCAGGTTAGTATGAAGAATTTTTCATTATGCACTGACTTTGTAGTTAGTAGGAACAAGTTTTCAAACTTAGACACTAACCCTGTGTGTGATTAAATATTAGATTATATTTTTTTTATGCTTTTAAAATCAAGTTCAAAATAGAGTTTGAAGCAAAGTTTTAGAACATAATTTTAATTTATGTTTTCTTTAACAAGGCTTCGATGGATGGATAGTATTAGTTCTATTTTTCATTTGTAGATTGTTTATTCAATTGTTATTTAGATTTTTCTTAACTAGTTGTTAATTAATTTGCTCATTAGTTTACTTGTTATATGTTAGAATCATGTTTAGTTTATGTTTATAAGCATTTTCCTTTTTGCAATTTGAATTGTTGAAATAGGTCTAGCTTAGTTTTACTTTATGCAATTTCTTTCTTAGATCTAGGTTGCAATTCCAATTTTTAGTTAATGATTGAATTTAGTTATGAGTTTGCTTACATAGTATAGAGTGCAATTGAATTTTATAATCTCTTTATAACTGTTGATGATTAATGCATGAGTAATAATCACATGGATATGCAGGGTAATTGTTGTTATTTCCGTAATGGCTAAGTTCTCATTAGATTGCCTAATTCACACTTTTCATTTTTCTATTGAATTCAATATCGAGTTTATCCCTCTTGAATTATCTTTCATTGTCAAGTGCCATCGTGATATTATAAGACACCGGAGACATTCACCCAACCATCAACACTATATTTGAGCTTTCATAGGTTAAAAGATAGTTTCTTGCTTCCATAGATCAGAAAATAAATTTCTTTCTTTTGTAGGATAGATAGTCTTTTGCTTTGGTAGATTAAAGAGTAGTTTGCTTATCATAGATTAAAAATTAGTTTTTAATTCTTCTTTCTTTCAATTAAGTAGATTTCCTTTTGTAAATTAGAAATAGTTGTATTAAGAATAGAGTTCACTTGTCTTTTAGCTTCGTTAGTTTCTTATTGAGTAGTTTTTATTAGTTTACTTGATGTAGAAGTTATCATAGGTTTGTTAGTTTTTTACTTGTTTTAATAGGTTCATTTCTTACTTGTCTATTCTTGCTTTGATAGTATAGTTGCTTGTTTATTTACTTGGTTTTATAGGATAGTTGTTCATTGAATTTAAGTAGACTAGTTAAAGTAGTTTGTTGTTGATATTTGTTTATTGTTATGCTTAAATAGTTTTCTTTTGCTTATTGTTATGTTTGAACTAGTTTTCTTAGTAGGGTTTTCATTTTCTTTCCTAGAACTATCCATCGATCTTTCATTCAAAAGTACTTTGGTTACATAGTTTAAAGTTTCTTAGTAGGGTTTTTCTCATTAGATAGCTTTGCTTGAATAGATTAGCCTTAGATATCCACTTCCTTAGTTAGAATATACTACTACAAGCCCTTCTACCTTGGCATATATTTTTCTACAACTCTAAGTTTACTTTCCTCGGGTTGACAATTTAATTGAGGGTTTTTAGTGTGTTTTTAGTACATATATAACACCCATCATTTTGACGTCGTTGTCGAGGAGTTGTATCAAGGTATGAAATAGTTAGTAAATAGATCATTTCTAGACCTTAGTATTAGATTGGTGGCGGGGGAACTTTAATACGAGAGGTAAGAACTTGCGCATCTGCTATTGCAGGCTCCCCCAAACCCAATGATACTTTTTCTTTTTCTTTTTTTTTTCTTTCATGAATAAACCTAGAGACCCAAAAGGTAGATACATTAAATCTAAATCACACCTTTCAACCAAGGTTCCTTCCGACCTTTTTGGGGGAAGGGACGTTCCACATATAAAATCCACAAACTAATCTCGAAAAATAGAATCTAGCTCAACTCAAAGAGATAAAGTAGTCTCTGAAGAGACTAACACAGGGAGCACTATAAAAAAAGAAATTGAAGCATCAATTATATTGGGACAAGAGGCAAGACCACTCGAGCCTTCTGCAAAACCAAACAATACAACCTTTTCTTTTACACCACCACCAAGAGATCCTAACTTTGCGGACATCATAGACCCTAAACAAGTGAATATTTTGTTTGGTAGTTCAGATAATGTAATTATCTCTCAAACTGACACAGAAACCTTGGCACCAATAGTCTCAACCAGCTCGAGTAGAGTCCCAGACATCCAATCAGTAGGGAGACCTTTCCATCAAAGGGAAACCTTGTTCTCTTCAAAGATAAAAACACCTAGGTACTCTCTTTTTGGAAACCAAACCAATATGGATGATCAGGAGGATCATAACAATGTAAGAAATAGGGAGGAAGAAAAAACTGGAAACCAAACCGAAACTACCTTCAGGTTTCCAATTTTGGACACCACTCCAAATGTCAACATGAAGAATATTCCTCTCTCAGCACTGNGTACAAGATGCCTAGAAACTAAAAATCTTTCCTGCCACCCTCAAAGACTCTGCACTAAGATGGTTCATGGGGTTGGGAGAATCTAGTATTATGTCTTGGGAAGACATGAAATATATCTTTCTTAAAAAGTAAAAAGACTACTGCAAGACCAAGGAGTCTCGTAATGACATCTTTAAAATCCAACAGTTAGAAGACGAGACCCTCGAATATTATATGGAACGATTTGGTTATATCTCCCAGAAGTCAAAATACCATGACCTCCTAGAGGATTCAGTTAGGGCTCTTTTCCTTCAGGAAATTTCAGAAGAATATCTAGATATGCTTAACCTGATGGCATCAAGTGACATCTCCCATAAACCATTTGCCAAAATATGTGAAATGTGTAAAAATTACTCAAGGAGTAGAGACAAAATAGGAAAGAATGTTCGAGACCCTTATAGTAGAAGCTTAAAACCAGTTAGTTCAGGTGGTATCACGAGAGAAAATATAGAGAACCTTTTAGAAAAAATCAAGACATATATATTAAGCACAATAGGTTCCAAGTTGGAAACCCTCAAAATTAAAAAGAAACAGGAGGAGGAAAATGCCACAATGAGCATATATTTCCCAAGATGCAGGAGGAAGCATTCCTCAAGGGAATGCCTATTAGATAACATTTCAGTTTGTGGATTTTGCACAGAATACCACTCAACTGAGAAATTTCCATCATCTCCCTGTTTATTAGCCATCTATACGAGTGGAGATCCTAGGGAGTCCTCTTATGCACCTAGGAGGCCATGGCAACCTAGGTACCATCCCACATACCCAAATCTACAATTTCAAGTTCCACCCTATTACCAACAACAACAACAGTGGAACTCACCAAGTTGGAAAAATTGGTCTACTTAGTACCAAGATCTTTGGTTTCAAGGATGGATAGGAGGACATAACCAAGGAAACCCTCAAGATCCATCTATCCCTATGACCAACCATCCTTATCCTCAGTTCCCACCAACCACTTCACAGCTTCTACCAGATTTTGTTTAACCACCTTTACCTCCTATTGCATAACAACAACCGCTACAATATCAGAATGCAAGCTCCCCAAGACCAACATTATTAACTACACAACCTGTTCCGAATCCCAATAACAATCCCTCTCAACGTCTTCACAATGTTCAGATGCAGGCCTTCCCGACATATGTTATTACTCTTGTTCCATTACAGGAAATTCAACTAAGATCGGGAAAAGTTATGGATAAGCAGAGACCTTCAGTATTCATCCAGGAAGAAGAAGAAGAAGAAACCACCAAAAAACCCACGGATGACACTACATGGGAAGATGTTATTATTCCTAAGGACCAAGAACCCAAGCTTCCCCAAAATGAACATTCACAAATTATGAAGCCCCCTCCTTATCCAGACCAATTGGTAATCAAGAAACCTACCACCCGACTGGAATTTGACATCTTGAATGAATTGAAAATATTTGTGTAAAGATTCACCTGCTTCAATCCATTAAAGACATTCCAATCTACAGTAAGGTAGTCAAAAAATTGTGTATTAAGAAGCTAGGTAGGAAGCAAAAGGACCCTCCTACAGTACATTTTATAGGATATCTTTTTGAATACATATCAGAGAAGCCAAAACTAGCAAAATATGGGAACCCAGGAAACCCCGTAGTGACCATAACTATTAATGAGGTCTCCATTGGAAACACTCTCATAGACCTAGAGGCAGCCATCAATGTTATAACCGCTACTACCTTGGAACAATTACAATTACAACCTCTTCTTTGGCCTACCCCAACCATTTTGAAATTAGCAGATAAGACTAGGTTCATACCTGAAGGAATTTTAGATGATATCATGGTTACTTTAGCCTCATCGGAGTACCCAGTATATTTTCTTGTCATTCACTCAAAGGATCCCACCAAAGGCCATCCTGTCATTTTGGGAAGACCCTGGATAGCCACAGCCAATGCATGTATTGGCTGTAGAGGGGGATAAATGACCATCTCAAATGGACTTTCTATCCAGAAGCTCACCATTTACCCTCATGATCAACCTATCATGGAGAATCTATGGTGGCTTGAATGTCCATACAGGAATGAGGACTGGGAAGAACCTGTATTTCCAAGTGACCATGCCTGGGCATTTCAGGAGCACACAATGGAAAATGTGCTAAATTAGTTTATTTATGCTATCACATGTGTGAATTTTCCATAATCTTTTCTCGAATTTGAGTATATGTTTGGGGAATAATTTCAGGAACAATTGGACCCGTCCATTTTTTCTTCGACATCTTTTATCTTCGAGATAGATGAGTCTTCCATGTCTTATACTATGCCCTACGAGATTAGTTCAGGGAAATTTTTACATATAAACTCTGGGCTAGATGCAGACCAACATAAACAGTTAGTAAGTATCCTTAAAGCACAATCAAGAGAATTTGTCGGGGAATACATTGACATGAAGGGTATACACCCTGACACATGCATCCATCACATATATACCTAGGGGGAAGTAACACCTGTTAAGAAACCCCATAGAAGGATGAACCCATCACTCAAAGATATAGTCAAGAAGGAGATCCAAAAGTTGTTAAATGTTGGATTTATTTACCCCATCTCCGAAAGTAAGTGGGTATCCACACTTGTAGTGGTTCCAAATAAAGTGACCAGAAAATGGAGAATTTGTTTTGATTTCGGTTAACTCAACAAAGACACTCTAAAGGATTACTTTCCTCTTCCTTTCATTAACCAAGTTCTGGATACCTTGTCTGGAAAGAAGTATTTTTCCTTTTTACATGGGGACAACGGGTACAATCAAATTCTCATAGTACCCGAGGAGCAGTACAAGAATACCTTTACTTGTCCTTGGGGAACCTATGCCTATAGGGTCTTACCATTTGGATTATGTAATGCTCTTGCCACATTTCAACGAGCATTACTAGGGATATTTGTCGATCTTATTCATGATTGTGTGGAGGTCTACATGGATGACTTCACAGTTTATGGAAACACTTACCAGGAAGCCTTAGACAACTTAGAAAAATTCCTTATCAGATGTCAATAAATGAACCTATCTCTAAGTCATGAAAAATGTAAAATGTTTTTAATTGAAGGAGTGGTTCTAGGACATCATGTTTCATCTGAAGGGATAAAAGTTGATCCTGCAAAGATTGAGGTCATCTTCAGACTTCCACCCTCCAAGACTCAGAAAGAGGTGAGATGCTTTCTTGGACATGTTAGATACTACTGATGTTTTATTGAAAATTTTACAAAGATTGTTGGACCTATGTTTGGATTGTTAATAAAAGATGTTGATTTTGTTTGGACTGAGCAGTGTCAAACTGAATTTGAAACCCTGAAAGCTAAGTTGTCTATGGCACCATTCCTTAGAGGGCCCAATTAGACTCTCCCATTTCACATATCTACTGATGCCTCTGACATCGCAATAGGAGGAGTATTAGGGAAGAAAGTGGACCAGCAGTCATATGCCATTTATTTTGTGAGAAATAAATTGTCCCCTACTGAGTTAAACTATGTAGTTACCAAGAAGGAATTCTTGGCAGTTGTTCATGCTATTAACAAGTTTCCTCATTACATTACAGGTTATGAAGTATTCGTACATACAGATCATTCTGCCATGAGATTTATCATGAATAAACCCATAACTAATGGTCGAGTGACTAGGTGGCTCCTGTTATTGCAAGAATTCAATATCATTGTGCTTGACCAAAATGGAAAGGATAATGTGGTAGTTGATTTCCTTTCACGAATAAAAAATGAGGATGATGATATCCCTGTAGATGATAGTTTCCCAGATGAACACCTCTTTGCACTTTTTTTCAATACCCCATGGTTTGCGGATATGGAAAACTATCTGTCTACTAGGAAGTTACCGTATCATTTGTCACCTCATAAAAAGCATAAAATTATTACACAAAATGCTAATTACTCTTGGGTTGGCCATGACCTTCTTTGCACAAGCCCTGATTTGATTATTCATAGATGTGTTCGAGAAGACGAAGTACCAGAAATACTACGAAGTTGTCATGACAGACCATGTGGTGGTCATTTTTCTGACAAACACAAAGCATATAAGGTGCTACATTCGGGTTACTATTGGCCTAGCATTTTCAAATATGTTGCCAAGTATGTGAGAAGTTGTGATAGTTGCCAAAGTATAGGAAGACCTACATCAGCTGATGAAATTCCCTTGCATTCCCAAGTTATGATAGAACCCTTCAAAAAATGGGCCCTTAACTTTGTAGGACCAATTTCACCCATGTCCCGTAAAAAGAACTATATTTTGGTTTGTACGGACTATGTCACCAAGTGGGTAGAGGAAAAATCCCTATTCAGGGCTATAGAAAAGTTTGTTGTCGAATTCATCTATGAAAACATATTTACCTACTTTGGTGTCCCTCATGAAATTGTTACAGACCAAGGAACTCAATTCACTTCCAAGATGATGAGAGATCTAACAGAGAAATATGGGATTAAACACTGTAAATATTCTCCATACCACCCGCAAGCTAATGGTTAGGTAGAATCTACAAACAAAGTCTTGGAAGTTATCTTGACCAAGACTGTTCAATTACATCACCAAGATTGGACTGATAGGCTTCCAGAGGCTTTGTGGGCATACCGCACAGCCTGGATAAATAGCACTGGGCATATCCCTTATGAGCTTGTGTACGGGAAACAAGTAGTTCTATCAATAGAATTCCAAGTAAGGACCTTCCATATTGCTGCAGAATTGGGATTGAACTTGGATGAGGCTCATAAGAAACGAGCCCTACAATTGAATGAGTTGGATGAAATCAGGCAGGATTCCATCCAATGAACAATATTAGTCCAAAACCATAGGAGTAAGTGGCATAATAAGTTTATTAAGAAGAAACACTTCCAACCTAGTGATTGGGCTCTGTTGTTTGATTCCCAATTTAAAACTTTCAAACAAAAACTCACCACCCGGTGGTTGGGCCCTTACGAGGTAGACACTGTATATGACAATGGAGTTGTAAAAATTAAAACAATTGATGATGGGCAAGTCTCTTTTGTAGTAAATGGACATCGACTCAAATTTTATCACAAACCCATTTCCAAAGAGGATATTCTACAGGTCATGTCAACTAACAAGGCATTGGCCTTAGTAGATGGGGAAGTCCCCCCTTGTTCTTGAAATTTTTTCTGAATTTTCTACTGTACATATGTAAATAGTCTTTGAATTTTGTTAATAAGGCAATTCTAGAGATCTATGTAAGTATTTATTTCACCAAGAGTAGATAGTTTCAAGGAAATATGAAAGAAGGATTTTTTCTTCAAAACATTGTTACACTTGATTTTTGTTGTCTGCTAAGCATCAAATGAATATTGACTTATTGTACTTAGCCATACTCTTGCAAAAAACTTCATTTTCTTAAGGCATTCCAAAGAAGTTGCTCTTGAAACTCTTCACCACTATATAAGGAAGTGATACCATAACCATCAAGCTTAGAGGTCTCTCATACAGCTTTTTCCAAGAAACCTGAGTAAGTGAGTAAAGTGTCTTTATTAAAGAGTAACAAGGAGGTCTAATTAGCAGTTAGTCATGGAAAGATCACACTAACTACAAAACAAGAAAGTGAGTTGAGCCTAGAGATACCTTTTTGTTTTTTCTCAATGGTACCATCCACTACACACTAAATAGATTGATTCTATCATATTTTTAGATAGGCCACGTCTTCTTAAGTAACCCTTACATTGGGACAATCACTCAGTAATATAACATAAATTCATCCTCTAACATAAATTCAATCCCAATTGAAAAAAGAAAGAAAATTTGTTTTCACAGTTGTCCCCCCATCTTCTTGCATAAAGCAATATTATACTAAAATATCAAAATATGGAGGGCCAGTCTCTGAGGGTGTAAGAGGCTAACCCACCGGGATATTGAACAGGTCTGCTGGCAGTGGGTATCGGCCTATGGTATGACTAATTAAACCCATCGGAGTACTGAACAGGCTTGCTAGAAGCGGTGCATTCTACCTAGCGAGGATGGTAATTTTACAAAAATAAATAATAAATTTAAACTTGTCCTGATGTACGACATTACTTGCAGACAAACATGACATGAAGTATGTATGGTTAAGCTAAGGTTAATGAACTCCATAAACTTTCCATTGGGTACTAACTCTAATACTATCTTGAAACTCTCTTGCCTACCTCTTCTTATCTATATATAGGATCTCTTATCCTATAGGTGGGGCCATCTTCTAACCGTCTTGTCAGACCAATCTGTGAAATTTATATTTACACTTGACATACTATAAATCTTCAGCTATTGGGGGAACTAACTGGTTTTCTATACTTTTGATTGTGACATGTCACAATAATTAGGTGTGGGGGAGGGGTTCATGAGTTGACAAATGATCATTGCCTAGAGAAATAAATCTTTGTAAGAATTTTCATAATATTTTCATGATACAGGTTATTACATCAACAACCATCTTATTTTTGAAGTGATAAAATCCTCTGGCTATAAATTGTTGAACATATACTTAACAGACCACTCTATCGATTTATTTTTTGTTACAAGCTCTAAATTGTAGGCTTTGACATTACATGTCCTTTACAAGAGGATTGAGTGAGCATGGTGGCAAAATCAACAACAATGGAGCATTTTTCCTCTGATCTTGACCATTGTGACTATAAAAAATATTTCAATATTGCAGGCTATCCATTACAGGAGGCAAAAATGTATTTAACATAGAGGTGTCGTATGAAGTGTCGTATGAGGTGTCGAACGAAGTTCCATATTAATTCACACACCAGTAACTGTCCACAATTCCAGGTAACAAGGAATCAATGACATTTAATTGAATTGGTTGTAGGAAATTGAAAGTGAGCATGCAAACTTTAGACATGTTCATGATCAAATGTCCAAGTCAAAAGACTTGGACATTGATCTAACTGCGCATCATTAAGATTTCCCCCAAAAACGTGCCTTTGAATTCGAAATTGCCCACACATGGCAACTTGTGTGCACATGCGTGCAACCAATTCCACCATAGGCGCATTAAAATACGGGATGGGTAACCTATTATCCCAATTTACAGTTGCTATTTTCCTTGCCCCTATATTAGAAAAACACACTCAACCTCTATCATTTGTTCCCTTGTTTGCATTGCACTCATCCCTTGCTCAATTCATGTCATCCCTTGGCCCGATCGCACCCTCTCTTGGTGAATTTTTCCTATGTCCATCTCTTCAACTCATAACAATGCCCAAGAGGTATGAACCCTCTTCCTATGCAGATATTTTTTCCATTCCTGAATTTGCACAGTACAGAGAGGTGTTTTTGCATGCAGGCTGGGGGGCATTTTTATCTAACTTACAGGGCCACGATGATGGCATCTCCATTCAATTTTCCCTTAGTTTCGATGGGAAGACAGCGTGCATGGGATCTATTACCTTTGGGGTCTCAGAAGAGTCCATTGTTGCAGCCATGAAGATTACAATAATGGGAGATAGATGGTTAAAAAACCACCAGCTAGTGCGCTCAAGTTGTAACAGGGTTTTTAAGCCCAAATTCCAGAACATCTCAGGAGCAAAAGGATATTCCAGGGAATGGACAAATGAGTAATTTATCAACCCTCTCATCATCATCACTAGGTTGATCACATGCAAAGGTAGATATTTCACTTTCAAAGCCTGTCGTTTCAGATTGCTAGCTCATTTTTAGTTCAACAAACCTTTGAATATCCCCTTCTACTTTCTAAAGATCTGGGAAAATATGTCCTCTCAAGTGAGGAAGAACGTAACTAATCCCCACAACATCCTCTCTCACCATGGCTTAATCAAACTCCTTGTTCTAGTTGAATTAGAGAAGCAAAAGCAAACTTGGGATGCATTTATCTATCAATTTGCAAACCCTCACTAGAAAATTAAGACCGACAAAAAGCCACTTGGCTTAAGGACTATCTCTCCATCCAAGCTCCGCTCTCCAAAGACTCAAAACCCCCCTGCAAAAACCATTTCTTTACCGGAACAATTCAAACAACTTGTTGACACCCCTACATCCTCATCGGGAAAAAGGACCAAGAGTAAAGATCAAAAGAATCCTATTGTTAACCCCCTGATGCCTTCAATCTCTCTTCATACCACACCTAAAAATCTCCAAGAAGTGATTCAACAAGGCCTTCCTTTAGTTCCCACAAATAGGAGGGGAGCCAATCGATTTGGTAAAGGACCCTTTTGAAAGAGTACCTAGAGGACAAGAGAAAAACCTTATGCAAAACCCTTGCCTGCTTCGGACCCTATCCAAGTGTCCTCTGATCTTGAGAGCCCTCACAAGAGACTTAGGGAAGTTTCTGCGGATGGATTAGAGCCACAAAGAAAGACAAAATCAAAACCTACCTCTCCTTATCAATCCCCTATTACTCCTATTTCACCCATGCCTACACTAGATCCTAAGAATGATAGATTTTCCACATCTCTCAAAGGATCTAAGCCTTCCTCTGAGATCACTGATTCTGCCCCAACCACTGAGAAGCTACAAAAAGAGAATTCTCAGCTGCTCCAACAGTTGGAAGAAAGGAAGACAATAGACACAAATCTTCACCATGATAATGCAGTCCTCCAAGCAAAGGTAAACTCCCTTCAACGGTTGGTTGATGAGATGACCAAATCCAACCGCAGCCTCAGAGCACAACTGAAGCAACACAAGAATCATAAGGCAAAGTCTTCACATCAAGAAGGAGAAGCTTCTAAAGTTGATGCTCCTTAGTAAGCCTAGTCACGAGAGGAAATTTATTTTTGTTTGCAGTTGGACCTGCAAAATCGTAATTGTGGAGGTAATGTTGGGCCCGAGATATGATCAGTTTTATGACGTTTATTAGATACTTTTTTCAAATGTATATATGCGTTTTCATGTTTTGAGGAAGTTTTTGAAGGGATTTTGTGCCAAAACGCTATGATCCACACCAGGTATGCATAATTCATATCTTATGATGATCTTGATTATAATTCAATATGTTTTTATGTTTCCATTGATCTAATTCACATTTTTTGGTGTCACAGTGCAAAATCACAGCATGTTTTTGCATCTGGCACTTAGTCCGGTACTCCATCCCGCACTCCGTCCTGCACAAAAATGATGGGCGATTTGGCGGTTATGGTATTGGCAGCCAGTGGTGGGAAAATCAAGAACATGGGTTTTTCTTGTGCTTTCCCCCTCCAACTACTGAACTCTTGACAACTCAATTTGGGTTGTTAAGTTGGGCGATTATTGGCTCACTCCATTTTGGAAGCTAGGGCATCATTAATGTAATTTATTATTTTTAGAAGAGGTTCGACCCTCTAGTGGTCAACCTCTCAGTCTATAAAGCTTATAAATGCCACCATGGTGGTCATACAATAGTTAAAAAGTTCGAGAAGTCGTCTGTTAGAGAGAAAAGAAAATTTCCCTCTGTTTTGCCATTTTTATTTTGCCAGAATTGTGTAAGATTATCTTTTTAAGTTTTAATGGTGAAATCGCTTTGCTAAGATCATGGTGTGCATTTGAAGAGTGACCACGACTTGCTGGGGGCCCCACCAGTAGTCTGGTAACTATTCTATGAGTTTGTTTATGAAGTACATAGCATAGATGTCTCTTATTTTATTTCCTGTACATGAATTGCATTTTATATCTTTGTTATATAATTTGTTGTTATAGTTTAATTGTTTTAGTTTCCTTTTGTAGGTTAGTATGAAGGATTTTGTCAATATGCACTGACTTTGTAGTTAGTAGGAATAAGTTTGCAAACTTAGACACTAACCCCGTGTGTGATTAAATATTAGATTATATTTTCTTTATGCTTTTAAAATCAAGTTCAAAATAGAGTTTGAAACAGAGTTTTAGAACATAATTTTAATTTATGTTTTCTTTAATAAGGCTTCGATGGATGGATAGTATTAGTTCTAGTTTTCATTTGTAGATTTCTTATTCAATTGTTATTTATATTTTGCTTAACTAGTTGTTAATTAATTTTCTCATTAGTTTACTTGTTATATGTTAGAATCATCTTTAATTTATGTTTATAAGCATTTTCCTTTTTGCAATTTGAATTGTTGAAATAGTTCTAGCTTAGTTTTACTTTTACGCAATTTCTTTCTTAGATCTAGGTCGCAATTCTAGTTTTTAGTTAATGATTGAATTTAGTTATGAGTTTTCTTACATAGTATAGAGTGCAATTGAATTTTATAATCTCTTTATAGCTATTGATGATTAATGCATGAGTAATAATCACATGGATATGCAGGGTAATTGATGTTGTTTCGGTAATGGCTAAGTTCTCATTGGATTGCCTAATTCACACTTTTCATTTTTCTATTGAATTCCATATCGAGTTTATCCCTCTTGAATTATCTTTCATTGTCAAGTGCCATCGTGATATTATAAGACACAGGAGACATTCACACAACCATCAACACTATATTTGAGCTTTCATAGGTTAAAATATAATTTCTTTCTTTCATAGATCAAAAGATAGCTTTCTTTCTTTTGTAGGATAGATAGTATTTTTCTTTGGTAGATTAAAGAGTAGTTTGTTTATCATAGATTAAAAATTAGTTGTTAATTTGTCTTTCTTTCAATTAAGTAGATTTCCTTTTGTAAATTAGAAATAGTTCTATTAAGAATAGAGTTCACTTGTCTTTTAGCTTAGTTAGTTGCTTATTGAGTAGTTTTTATTAGTTTACCTGTTGTAGAAATTATCATAGGTTAGTTAGTTGTTTACTTTCTTTAATAGGTCAATTTCTTACTTGTTTATTCTTGCTTTGATAGTATAGTTGCTTGTTTATTTACTTTCTTTCATAGGATAGTTGTTCATTGAATTTAAGTAGACTCGTTAAAGTAGTTTTTTGTTGCTATTTGTTTATTGTTATGCTTAAATAGTTTTCTTTTGCTATTGTTATGATTGAACTAGTTTGCTTAGTAGGGTTTTCATTTTCTTTCCTAGAACTATCCATCGATCCTTGGTTCGAAAGTACTTAGGTTACATAGTTTAAAGTTGCTTAGTAGGCTTTTTCTCATTAGATAGCTTTGCTTGAATAGATTATCCTTAGATAGCCACTTCCTTGGTTAGACTATACTACTACAAGTCCTTCTACCTTGGCATATATTTTATTACAACTCTAAGTTTACTTACCCCGGGTTGACAATTTAATTGAGGGTTTTTAGTGTGTTTTTAGTACATATATAGCACCCATCAGTTTTCATGTCAGCACATCTTGTTGTACTTCGAGGGTCCTTTTGGAGCCCCAAACAGTGTAATTTGGCTCGCCAAAGACAAACTATAGATAGAGTCAGAGTTTGATGTAATAATGCATAATTCTAGAGAATACCTTTCCAATGAGCTATCACACGCCTAAAACAGATATTGTATGCAAAAGTTATGACATCGTGAAGTTAATGTACTAAATTACCCAAACGGGGCCCACATGAATTTTGGCATTTCATCTCCTAGGGTTAGGTTTTTGGATGTGTAGGGTTTCGACATTCCTGTTTATCATAAAAAGGCATTCAGAGCCTCATTGTAATCATCTTCTGGTGAATGAGCGTAGCTCTCACATATCTTCTTAGAGATGAAGATGGCACCATTCTAGCATGTCTTGCGCTCTATATTTTACAGTCTCTTTACAATTATTTAATTAATAGAAATCAAGTACTGTTGTATTTCTTTGATTCTGAAAATTTTCATGAGTGTTTCATTGTAATATATTTTCTTTCATTTCATTTTGAACATAATATGGATCATTGGTATTAGAGAAGGTTGCTCTTGATCGTTTTTAGTGAATTCCCCTGACGAGGTCCGAGTATAGCCAGTTGGGTCTCAAGCTTGTCTCTCTTGAGGACAATCACTCTCGCATGCCCAAGAAACCCTCGATGGAGGAAGAAAAGAAAAACAATGGAGAAAAAGATTCTATTAACCTTTTTCTTGAGAAATCTCGATCGCGACAGAGGGACAAAATGATGGAGAATTTTCCACACATCCTTCAATGCATGTCGATAGCAACAAGCGCATCTTCATTAAGCGGCCATTTTGGAGGAACCTCTCCCTTCAAGGTACAAGTTAATTTTGATATTCCCATATTTGAAGGTCATATAGAGGTGGATTCCTTATAAAAATGGTTAAATCTTTTAGAAGGTTATTTCTCTGTTCAAATTTTTTCCGACAAGGAAAATATCGCCTTCTAACTCCTCAAGGCTCTCCCCCATGTCGAACATTGGTTAAAAACTTACTTGGAGAAAATTTCCACAGAGGAATCTGGATAATATGGGGTCGAGCTCACTTGGTATTTTTTTGTAGATGCGTTCAAAGAACAATACTATCCCGTTGATAACTATGAAGACCAATGCATGAGATGGACCACACTACAGCAAGAGAAGATCTAAACAATGTCGGATTTCACAAATAATTTCCATACCTTGTGCACCAATCTGGGTATCAAAGACTCCAAGTGACATTTGGTTTTGAAATATCGTGGGGATCTACATAGGTACATCCAAACCGAAATGGATTTGCTAATCATGTCATCATTAGGAGCTTCCTATCGATATGTTGTCAAAATCGAGTAGAAATTTAGGCATCAGAATAAATGGGAATTCGATTCTGTAAATATGCTACAACCAAAGCATGTTAAGGACGTACCTAACCAACAAACTCCAGAAAACCGGTCCAATACATAGGAAAACAAGGGTAAAGGAAAGACGAAGAATGACACTGGGAAATGGTGTGACTTCCACAAAATACCCTGGCACAACACTGATGAATGTCGCTCAAAACAGTCACTAGTGGTTGAGGTCAAAGACATTGATCTGAACCCTGATTCAAAATATAATCCAAAAAATATTGAAAACAGACAGATCATCGACGTAGACCACACTGCCACTATCGTGACCACAACAATTCAACTAGAAGAATCGGTAGATCTCGAAGAGAGGCAGCTTCTCTTCCATTCACAGATGTGGGTGAAGGGGACCCCATTGCATTTCATTGTTGATAATGATAGCCATAAGAAACTCATCTCAGCTAAGGCTGTCAAACAGTTTGGGTTGTCGACAAAACCGCACCCGCATCCATAAAAAACCGGGTGGCTTCACGAGGGGTGAGATCTTCGTGTCAGCCAACAGTGTCACATGTCCTATGGAATCGAGCCCTTCAAGGATGAGGTAATGTACGATGTTTCCCCTATTGATGTCTATGATGTGGTTTTTAGCCAACCACATATGTGGAGATGTCATGATGTTTATGATTCTAGACCCCGTAGTGCAATTATTACTCTGGGAGGTCATCTCTATAGGATACCAGAGGTAGTTCCGACTACTGCTCCACCAAAATAGTGCCACAAGGTAATCTCTCATGCTACAAAATGCATCATATTCATGTTATGTTCAAAGGATGCACAGAATACTGCTACAATCACAGCAGCCTCAACACCTTCTATCCAGCAAAAACATATTGTTTCTTCACCTACAATGGTGCCTACACAATGCCCTATCAAATCCAGAGACAACATATCGGTGGAGCATATTGAACCCTGCCAACAATAGGCTTGTCACATTCTTCTATAGACCAAGCATCGTAAATTCTCCAACAAAGAATGAAGCTCACCAAGATTTAGATTCAAAAAATGCTTTCCCCTCTTCCCTGGGAACTCAATGCAATGGATATTATTTCTTCTTAAGGGGGGAGGATTGATCT
>JASDQU011400789.1:56404-66802 GCA_032191745.1 Picea mariana
CTTGGCAGCATATCGGTATGCCACACCAAGCAAGGAGATGTCGAGGAACTCCATTTCCTCCTGAATGTATCTGTTCAGACAACTGCAGTACTTTAACACCAAATATTTCTCTAAATCTTTGACACCCAAATTTTTGCATAGGGTATGAAACATATTCGTCATCTCATGCACATCCTGGTCCCTTTGTTGTTGCAACGTAGTCCATTGTATGTATTTGTCCTCATAGACCCCCACGGGATAATATTTTTCCTTGATGTCATCTCGGAAAGAATTCCAAGTGGGTGCGACTGAGAATGGAGAGGGTTCCCCCTCACCCTATTGCTCCTAGTAGGTTTCCCACCAGTCCTTGACATGGGGGGTGGCTTTGAGGAGTGCAAAAATAATCCTTTCTCAGTCGGAAAAGTCATCAACCGAGAAATATCCTTCTAACAGATTCAACCATCTATCTACGACATCTGCATCTATTTGGCCCTCAAATATGGGAATGTCAAAGTTTAATTGTACCTTAAAAGGAGTGGCGCCTCCAGAGTGGATGTTGGATGTTGATGCGCTGCCAGTGGGAATCCGTTGAAGAATATGGGCAAAGTTGTCCATCATCGCGTTCCTTTGTTTCTCGAGGGCCTCCTTGAGCAACATTTTGATAGGATCTCCTGCTCACTCATCTTTATTTTCTTCCCCCATGGGTGGTCGTAGGGATTTGTGAGTCTAATCTTGCAAAGGTTCAACCAGATCGAGCCCCAACTCCTTATACCCCGACCTCATTGGGGATATGCAAAGAAGGATCGAGAATGAGCAGACCTCTCTGATACCATTGATCTGGATTTATGCAGAAACAAAATGAAATACATAAATACACATAAACGCAGAGATGCAGCGGAAATAAGACTTCATTTCATTAATAACAAATGACTGAAATATGCCTACAGACAGAATGGAAATAAACTAGCTAGGGCGTTGGTAGCTTATCTTTGAGAAGAGATGTGTCAGTTATTGGCATCTGAACTGTCTTACAATGAAGCTCGAAGGCCTATTATTATTGAGAAACAATGGAAAACCCTAAACATCCAAATACCTAACCCTAGGAGATGAAACGCGAAGACTATGGGCCCCGTTTGGATAAGTTGGTACATCAACTTCCCGGGGACGTAACTTCAGCATACGATCTTTGTTTGATGCATTCCATACCTCATTAGAAAGATATATCCGAGGACTACAATGTCTGGGTGAGAAATATTAATCTTAAATCCATGTTTCTCCCCATTTTCCCAAAAAATGTCGTTTAGGGCCTCAAAACGGCTCCAGAAGCTCAGGACCCGAAAAAATGCTAAAAATAGTAAACTGTGTGGAAACTGAAAAACTAAAAGAAGAAATGGTGGGGGTCCAAGTGGAATAGGTGGGTGGCCACCAATATCCACCTAGATCATTGTTTTACCCTCTATGGGGATTCATAATTGTGCTCTGTGTTTTTACTTTATCACTGTATAATTCATAACTTATGCTCTGTGTATACAAAAGCACTATTTACAATTACATTAAATTAATGATGGGGCCCTTTTTTGTTTTGCGAGGGTACCCATCAGCTGATTTTGGGTCCACTCCTCCCCCTTTGGGTCATGGACAGATCATCGCACAGGCACCAGTGGCGAACAAATTCTATGTTGAAATCAAGCTAAGTATTGTCTTGTCTTGTTTTTATTATTTGATTTCCATTATATACTTAGCATAGTTTACTAAATCTATTGTCTTTCTCCTTTTGCAGGTGTATACAAATTGAGGGGAGCAAATCAAACAAAGTCCTTTCGCTTGAAAAGGTATTCGAGTTTCGATCTAGGCGTACAAACTTATGCAATTCTTCTTAGATTTTGTCTACAAGTGGTAATGGAGCCTTTGGCCTATGTTACTCCACTGTAATATTTGAACCATGATCAATTGGACACACAGGTTGTTTTGTAATTATTTTCAATTGAATACACATGTTGTTTTGAAACCATTTTGAACAAGGTTCATTAACTATAACAACTATGTTTCCATACATTTGTAGACTATTGAATCAATGTTTTATGTGGTTATAAACATAAAGAAGATGTAAATATATATGTGGATTGTTATTCGTTCTATCTATTCTTTATGGATTTTGTACAGATTTGAAATAGTAATTCAATATATATATCCAAATCAATGATCAATAGGAATATAACCAATTCCTTTATGCACGAACACATATATTTCTATACATCCACTTATATATATATATATATATATATATATATATATATATATATTAATAACCAATAGAAACATACAACCATTCCTATCATTTTATTTTCATGAACATATAGATATATATACACAGTTGTTCATAGATGTATAACCATATTTAATGATAACAACAACATACAACAGTTCTATCATTTCTTTGTGTATGAATACCTATGTGTGTACATACAGTCATTTATATATATGTAACCCTATTTCATGCTTAATAGAAAATACAGTAGTTCTGTTATTTCTACCAAGTGAGCACATATATATGTATATACTATCATCACATAAACCATCAAATTCCTAACAATTAATAATCAAGAAGAATATTGACAAGGAATGAAAGTAAATGTACATATTTGAAAATCTGATGTTGGTACACAAATGGAACAACCATGTTCCACCCAACTGTAGAACAATACAGCCAAGTTTACTTTCCCTGTTCACCCCCTATCCTGAACATGAGTCCATAAGGGAAAACTAAAATGATCCTCCTTAGCTACAGTCACCTTCCACAGATAAGAAATACCCTTGCCTCACTCTAACAGTGTTCATAACAACAAGTTGTTTCCTTTCTCCAACATACTAAGCAGCATCGTGCATCCTCTATATGTTGTATTTATATGCATCTTGTGCCTAGGTCTTTCCTTCCCTCCTTGGGAAATTCACATATTTACAAATCCCTGATTTTTAGGGGCTGCTAGTGGTCAAATCCCACATTTTCTACTTGTAAAAATCAGCCTTGAGGAAACTCAAATCTGTTCCCCACTCATGGAGTCATGGTCAACTATTTTTAACCTGAATGTTCCATTTGTCTTCTAACATTTAATTTATAAAAGAGTTTTTTTTTCACATGTGTCACAATCAAAGAAGTTACTTGGGTAAGTCAAATCTTTTTCCAACAGACGAAAATAATTAAGTACAATAATCAAATTCCAAATTCAGATTTTCCATAAATGGAAAATAATTTCCAAATCTGAATTTTCTAAAAATGGAAATTTATTCCTAAGTAAACTTAGACTTTAATATTTTGATATTTTTTGGGATATTACACATCATTCAACCATTCCATGATCATTCACTCACTTAGTCAGTTGTCCTCTGTACCTTCATGTCACTGTACCTAAACCTGTATCCATACCCATCCCTATTTGTGTACCTGGTTAGCTTGGGAGTTGGTTTGAAGAAGCGGGTTGTCAAGCCCGTGGGATATTGAAGAGGCAGGTTGTCAGGCCCGTAAGCAATCTCTCAAGGTGAGAGAATTGTTGGGAATTGATTTTCAAAGGTACTAAACTACAGCTACGGGGCTCTGAGACTTCTTGTTCGGCCTATTATTGAAGTTGGGAAAGGAAGGGGGGCAGTCAAGGGACTATTGAGCAAAGAAGGGGAACACTTCCTGGGGTGGGACAAGCATGTGGGAAATGAGGGACTGTAGGCTGTTATTTTGAGTTGGAACCTGTGAAGGATTCTTTTGTGTTGTCTATGATCCATTAATCTGGTTAGGAATCCCTTTACTCAGGTGGAGTTTAGTCCTAGATCGGGGGTGACCCACTGCTGAGAGTGATGAGTAGTGTGGTCTAAGGCTGGGAGGTTCATGGAAGGTCTGCACACAGTTGGTGATATTCTTACCAAGATAAGTGTCAATTGTGTGATAAATTACATGCTGCATTATTATTTACATGTTTTATTTTATGGGTTTATCCTATCTGTGGTTTATAACTATATTTATATTTATGGGTATTTCCTGTATATGATGTATGTATATGTTTACTTTTATTTCAATATGAATACGTGGATTTACAAAATTTATTTGTCTATTTATGTTTTATATATAAATTTTCGCAAGAGTTATGTATGTATATGTTTTAATTGCATGCAGTTCGAAAAACAATTGTGTGGCATAGCTCAATTGGATGTTAAGTATGTTACAGTATGTTGAGTAGAGAATGGAAGTGTTTTTTGGAGTAGCATCACCTGGCCTAGGTGGTCGGGGATGTTACAATATGGTATCAGAGCTTCAATTTTCAACACTAAGCCTGGATGGGCCGAACAGGTTCAGTTGAAGAGAAATTTCAGAGAGGATTGATTTTGAAGTGGAAAAATTTCAAGTTGCATAGCGTCCATGGTAAAAAGTAACAACAATTGTGCGGAATTGGGAAAAATCTCCAATTTATGTTGTTAAATTCAAGGGAAAATTAAGAAATCTGGCCATGCAGTGAGATATTCTTGATTTAATATTTGTTCTAACAAATTCAGACCTGGAATTGGTCAAATGTAAAGTTACAGTAAATCCATGACAAATGGAGAAAAATCAGTTGATTAAAATTCTCAATTCGTGAATTGAGTGTGGAAAAAAAAAATTGTTCCAGAAATGTCAACCCACAACGATTTGTTGTTGCGAAGGTTGAATTGGTGTTATTGAGGTGAAATTAAGAAAATTTCCTAGTTGTAGAATGGTTTCGGTAAAAATGGGGAAAAAGTTAGGAAAAATCCCCCATTTCTGCAGTGGAATTCACGAGGAATTGATGCGCATAAAAATGAATGTGCACAGGTGGGCACACTAAAAATACATGATGCATAGTGAAAATCTTGTGATATGTGGAAAAGTATTGGTGTGCTCGTGTGCGCACTAAAATTGGCATCACACGGGAAAATATTGGCATGCGGGCGCACACGCTAAAATTTGGCGTTGCGTGGAAGAATATTGGTGTGTTGGTGCACGCCCTAAAATTTGGCGCCACGCGGAAAAATATTGGTGTGCGAGTGTGCGCGTTAAAATTTGGAGGTGCGCGGAAGAATATTGGCGTGCTGGTGTGCGCGCTAAAATTTGGTGCCACCCGTAAAAATATTGGTGTGCAGGTGTGCGCACTAAAATTTGGTGCCACGCAGAAAACTATTGGTGTGCGGGCGTGCGCGCTAAAATTTGGCACCGCGTGGAAAAATATTGGTGTGCGGTTGTGCGCACTAAAATTTGGCGTTGCGCAGAAAAATATTGTCGTGTGGGTGCGCACTCTAAATTTAGAATTGCACGGTGCGGATTAAGTGATGCATGTGTAATACTAGCGTGTGGTGTGCACATGCATAGTAATGGAACACGTGGTGTGCGTAGTATTGACAGAGTGCAGAGAAATTTTGTTCATGTGCGAGAAATGTGGGTTTATGTTGTCATGCGACAGTTTAGTTAATGGTGTGCGCAGAGTATTGGTGCACGGCGGGGGCGTACTAAACTTTGGCATGGTGCAATGCGTAGAGTGAAATGCATGGAGAATATTAGCACGTGGCACAAAAATGACATGCGACAAAAAAAATTGTGTGCAACAGGTATTGGTGCAAGAACCAAAATTTTCCGAGGTGTATATTGGCGCATGACACAACAGTAGTGCACGCCATTTATTGGCAAGACAGAGAAGTGATGCACAGTGGTTATAGGTGCACGGAGCATGAATTACCTTGTGGTATTTCTACACATGCTAAATATGGGTGTACAGGTTGAAATTTGTGTTATTGTTGTGCATTCTCAAATAAAAGAGCCCGGAGAGATCTTTCTAATGGTGTAAATCATTCGTCAAATAGAGATTTTATGATAAAGTTACATCACAAACAATGGAGGGTAAATTTGAAGACCCAACTAACCTTGAAGAGCCATAACTATCTGCTCTGGAATCAGATTGAGGCATAGGAGTAGTCAATGGAAATATATTAAACCATAGAAAACATTCCTAGAACTGAATTAAATTTATGGGCATGTTAAAAATGTTTAATATGGAAAAGAAGGTATATGTAGCATTCCAGACCAAAAAACATGAATTGGCCTAGAACTTCAGTAGGCTATAACTAGCATCCCAGAACCCAGAAAGAGGTGAAACTTGGAAAGACTATCCAAAATATGTATATGAAGAAACCCAATTGAGATCCTACAAAAAATCCAATGGAGTAGGTGCGAAAATGCATAATTACAGCACAGATTTGTGCCAAGTTGAAGTGTGAACAGAAACATTAATGGACAATTTTTAAATAACCATAACTTTCTGCTCAAGACTCAGAATTGAGCATCGGAGAAGGCGTTGGAAAGATGTTGGAAAGTAGAATATAATTATTCACCTAGAAAATTAATTTGGGCATTTAATTTTCTAGGAAATTAGAAGAAATAATTCCGATATATTATTGAACCAGAATGGTTCATATTTACATGAAATTGTTGAAACAGTTAGCCTGACAAAGTTTCGTTGGCTACACATTTTGCAGAGTTAAAAACAACTAGATCATATTAGGATCAACACAGAGTCTAGAGTAATGAAATATGCACAGGGGATTTACATCTAGGAAGATGAGATCAGAGGGATGGATTTCCATTTGGACGTTGAAGGAACAAACTCCAATGGACATGGAGAAGGAATAGATGAAAAAATGAATATGGTGGAGACCATTAAAAATTTGAAAAAGGATGTCCAAATACATAAAACTGATAATGAAAGGATTATGAGAGCCAAGGAGTATCAAGAGGAATTAAACATGAAGTTAATGCAAAGCTTGAACATGATAGAAAATAAATTGAATAAGGAGAGTGGCTGAAGAAAATCAAGAAGTCATAGGTCTCCTGATGAGAAAAGAAGAACAAAAAGTGTTAGTAGACATCACCATCACTCCCTAAGGCATTCTAGTAAGGGGGAACACAACAGCTCAATTCCATCCCCTATCAGGAAGCATAAGAGGTCTGGGGTGGATGAGCTATGAGGAGAAATGAACAAAATAAAACCTCCTACATTTGATGGTGAGCACAAGAAGGATGAAGATGCAGAGACATGGTTGTTGGGCATGAGAAAGTATTTTCAATTGCATAATTATTCATCTCATGCAAAAGGAATAATTTCCATATATCAACTCAAGGGAAAGGCATCCATGTGGTGGGATCAACTTGTGTAGATACAACACATTAAAGAGAAAAGTGTTACTTGGAGGTAATTCAAGAAGTATTTTGAGAACAAATACTTGACTAAGAGATATTATGAAAAGAAAATGAAAGAGTTTTTTGAACTCAAGCTTGGGAGTATGACCATAGATGAATATGAGACAAGGTTTTTAGAACTGTTGAAGTGTGTTTCTTTCATCAAGGATGAGATAGTTAAGATTTAGAGGTATTTGAGTGGATTTCCATCATTCATCGATGACAAAATACAGTATGATGATCCCAATATATTGGAGGATACCATAAGGAGAGATAAATTCCTATATGATCAACAAAAAGAAGGCCAAATTTCCAAAAATCTTGGTGATGCAAGATCATTTCTCCACCCCAGCAATGTGCCATCTAGACAACACAATCAACGCGCATTCAATGGAGGGGAGAGGTGCCAACCCACTCAGTTTCCATTTTCAAAATTGTAATTAAATGAAAATTAAATGTTTGTAAGGCTTGGTAGAGCCAGAGCCATGACTTTGTGCAGATAGTAGATGAATTCACCTTTAATGGCTGACAATAGGTGGGATCTAGATCCAATCCAGACTAGACATCCATTGAATGTAATTCAATGTAATTAATGAGAGTAGGTAGATGGAGGGAGAGCTCCAGAAGCCCCTATTTTGTAAAAATATCTTTGTATATAGATTCATTAGATGAGATTAGAACATGTTAGAGAGGATATGAGAGAGAAGAAGAGTTAGAGAGGAGAAGAGAGAACCGAGACTCTGTTGTAGTCCAGACTTTGTAACCATTGTACAAACATTCTTAGATTAATAAAAAGAGTAGTTTTTCCTGCATATGATTCTATGTTTTTATGTGTATTTGGTGAATGTCATTTGTTTTTTAGTTTTGCGTGCTTGAGCGAAATTTGCCAATAGGGTACAAATATCCCTTCGAGGAGAGAAAGGGACATAGACCTTTGAGGTTCGAACAATTAAATCTCAAGAAGGAAAGAAGAATTACTGAACACTCTGGAGGAAAACCCGTGCAAGGAGTGCATCAGGCCAACACTTAGATGAGTGTTGCAATAAGTCGTTTGAGAGGCTTCATCAAGCACAAGGTGTGTGCTAGGGCCCACATCAATTTTCATTAACAAAAGATTAGGAGGGAAGGCTAAAGTCAAGACCCAAAGTCATAGGACTCGCAGGAGGTAGATCAAAGGTTGAGACCTTCAAAGCGTCGAAATATTCCAAGTCTGGAAAGAACACCAAAGCTCAAGAGGAGCAAGCACAGGAAAGGTCACATCTGAGCACAAGGACCAACAACCATTGGATATAGGTAAGGTTCACGTGCCTTAACCATTTGATAGCATCTAGGAGAGTGGACTTTGTGAATTCCCAAAGTTCTGAGGTCAATCAGAACCATCCATCATTGGAGGACATGTGTCAAGCGATCAACATTTCGCTGACTCACAACTCGGGGAAGTCAAGGGAAGAATTATAAGAACTTGCGAAGTCTGATTTCAAGACATTGATCAGGGTTGTTGGATCAAAGAGGATGTGGGCCATCAATTTGAAGAAAACAAAGGTTTTTGGGATCGAAAGATCAGAGGGAAGATATGTTTAGAATTCACAATACACGAAGGGAATATTTGGACCGCTGGATCGCAGGAGAGTGAGGACCGTTGATCTGACAGTGGGGTTTCGGAGGTAGGGCTATGGGAGGAAAGGAGTTGGACTAGTTTCCAACCTCACGAGATGTGAAGTTCCAAAGCGCTCGGAGGATTGACCCCAGGTCATAGCAAGGGGTCACATGGTGGAAGATTTAAGGAACAGAGCCCACGTAAGTTAGGCTCTAGTGCTAGTTCATAGTTCAGGGTTTAGATGAGTCAAGGTGGCTCGCATACAGAACACCCAAGGTTGTGAATCTCCGAAGCACCTGGTGTATAAGCCCTGGGTTATGGCTCAATGTCATGTGAGAGAAAGGGGCCAGTAAAAGGATCCATCATCCACTGTGTGTTTTCTCTGAAAGGAAAAAGGCACCAAAAGAAAGAGCGCACGCAGGTTTTTCTCGAGGCCTACACCAGGAAATAAAAGGGACCATGTGGATTTAATGATTTGGGGTTCCAACAGAGGACCCGAAGAGTTATTCCAACTTAGGAATTTGAAGATTTGTAGACCAGGAGGTCGACAAACCCTACCGAGATGGGGCTTCTGCATCACTTGGGAAGACAAAAATAAATTCAAGATGGATCAGAGGAAGAAGGGGACCAAACCACCATTCTTCATAAATAATCCTCAGGTACAACCAACTTCTAGAGAACCCATAACGATTGAGAAATGGGGTCAAAGGTCAAGAAAGCCACCTATTTAATGTTGGAGTTCTAAGGAAATCATATGTTTAGATATTGTCCTCACAGAGGTGAAAAAGTGAGGAATGTTCACAATGTACAATAAGTTGAAACAATGGAGGACATGGGAAGAAATGTAACAAGGATCTATGCATCCCTGGACAACAAACAAGTAGAGTATCAATCACATATGATTGAAGTGGAAGGTATGATAAACAACCAAACCATTTCTATTTTAATTGATTCAGGAGCCATTCATAGTTATATAGATCCTAAGATGGTGGAAAGTTTGCATTTTCCAAGAAGAAAGCATGGAAAATTGTGGTTGGTGAATCTGGATACCAGAGCCAAAAGAAAAGTTAATGAGATGGTCAAGTCCTTTCTTATGGACATGAATGGACTAAAGACCAGGGCAAATTTGAACATCTTGCCTTTAAGTTCCTATGACTGTCTAATTGGGATGGATTGGATGGACCAGCATCATGCTATCCTAGACTGTCATAACAAGGAATTTACTTGCTTGGATGAGGAAGGGAACCTAAGGAAAGTGCAGGGAATTCCCAGGGAAGTAATCATCAGAGAAATTTTAGCATTGCAGCTGAAGAAATGTTACAGAAAAACATGTCAAATATTTGCAGCTCATATGGAAGAGACACCTAAAGACAAGGTGCCAAATTTGGAAGATCATGCAGTCCTGGAAGATTTTGAAGATGTGTTCAAGGAGGTACCAGGACTACCCCCAAAGAGAGATATTGATTTCTCTATAAATTTAATTTCTGGAGAAACTCTAGTGTCAAAGAATTCTTACAGAATGAGTACACCAGAGCTGAAGGAGTTGCAAATGAAGCTTGAAGAAATTTTGAAGAAGGGGTATATGCACCCAATT
>JASDQU011400790.1:16621-54611 GCA_032191745.1 Picea mariana
AAATGATAATCAAAAAATGATTAGTATCTAGATGATCACGTGACACTCATAGTATCGATGATCCTTTGTAAAGTTAGCCTGGGTTGGAAAACTTAACCAAGTAGATCCATGTGCTAGATGGATGTTTGATGGTATTATGGCACTAAATGTAATAACTAGTATTCATTGTTTATATATTGATGTAGGCTAGTGAATTTGATTTTGTTGATGAATTGTGCTAAGAATGTCCATGGTGTTTTATTGCTCTCCATGCGCTATGTGTTGAGTTGATTATCATATTCAGGATGTTATTCTATCTTAAGAACCCTATGGTATTTACATATGATGTTATGTTATGCTAACATGTGATTCCATTTACTCATGTTGATAAAATGCTATGTCTTTGATAAAGATGCATTGAAGTTATATTTCCTATAATAGTATTGCCTAATGTGATGACATGATGTAATTGCATGGAATTATTTTATAATAATATGTTTTATGATGACATGTGTGAGCATGTGGTGATGATAATGATGTTGTATTTTCATGATGGCATGCGAGAGAGTTAGCATGTGAAATTATTTTATGAGATGATGATATTATGATTATAACTAATGCAATTGGTTGCATGTTGTAAGGTGATGATTAACACGAAATACACCATTGGGACGAGAGGGACGGTTGATTTAATGATCTCATGGTAGACGATACCTAAGAAGGAGAATATCTACAAAGTAACACCTTATGGGTTGGGGACAAACTCAATCAACCAACCTATGCCAGTGGTTTTTTTGTCGTGTATAACTCTCGATAAAAAATGGGACCATCCTGAGTAGTGCCTAATATTGGAGTTGTGATGCCAAAGTCTCAAAGAAGGGATATATTGTTTCTCATCAGTGGTGTTGTGGGATTGGACTTCAATGTCTAGGGTTATGTACCCTAGGGAGTATAAGGAGGGAATTTAGGTCCAACCTTTCAATATTCCTAGTGTACGTGAGTATTGATCCAGATGATTTGTGTATGCAAGTATTGATCTAGATGACAGGTGTATGTGAGTATTGATACAAATCACTTGTGTACGTGAGTATTGATCCAGGCCTACTTGGGAAGATGAGGTCTTGAGCCTTGGGGCTCCAGATAGACCGCGAAGCTTTAATCCTAGTTCTGAAAGTTGAGAAGAAAATCTAGAGAATACTCGTGCTTCCCCGGTGGGGTAATGTGGAATTCCAATGCCTGTTACGGTCACTTGGGTGGATTTATACTAGTCTAGATGAGGGTGTTGTGGATTATACGAGGAGAAAATTAAAAACCTATAAGTAAAATAATTAATGTTAACTTTGAGACGAAGTTCCTTGAAGGGTCCCCATATAAATCCCCATATAATTAAATAATAATAATTCTAATGAATATTTAAATAGTATAAAGAAAGAAAGTAAAATAAATAATAAATAAAGTAAAAGATTAAAATAAATAAATAAAAAAGGAATTTCTTTATTAATAGAATAAAGGGGAAAAAAAGAAAAGTTAAATTTATGGAAAGCTAAATTAAGAAAATGTTAAAAATGCATGATTAAGTATTTAATGACAAGTGTAAATTGTGCATGGAACTTGTTTTTTTTCGTAAATAAAAAGATTGTATTACCTTACGCTAATAAAATAATCGACAAATGTATGAGAATACACCAAAACTTGCCACCTTTTCTGCCACATATGTGGAAACCAGAACAGGCGGACAACATTGTTCAAGGACCAGAAAGCGACACATGTCTAAAAAAACAAAAGGACTCGCCACATGTTCTTCCACATGCATGGAAACCAGAAGAGACGGTCGACATTGTTCAAGGACGAGCTAATGAACCAGAGTCTAATTTTCACAAAAATCTTGTAGCTAAAACCAGAGAAATTAACAGTAAAGAGACTAGACATGAGGCGAACCCGGGCGCCTATCATGGTGAATTTTGAAGGCGTATGGCTGACAGCATGCAGGGAAACAACTTTTTGCAGGCTCGCTTGATTGGGATTCGAACAGAATGTCCAGACACTTATTGAGGATGTGTTGGTTGTGCAGATGATCTGCCAAGTCTCTTCTCATCTTGAAAATCAAGACCAAATGATCCTTTGTGAGCCTGCAGGAGCTGGGTGGGTCATGGCTGCCCAGAGCTAGGTGAACTTGCGTTCCTCTGTATGTTTCTCTATGGGTTTCCTCCTCGCTCCAGCAATCTCCCCACTTTATACCCGAGTCCTCGTCATTGGGGTTGGCGTAATTGTTACAACAATCCTGTATTGGAGGAGGTATTTCCTCTTCTACTATACATCCTGTCATGGATGGCTTAGGGAAATTCAAAGGGATACTGGTACCTGTATGTGGTCGCTACTCCATGGTGGTCTTCTGCAAATTAGGTGGAATTTCCTCCCATTTAGGAGGAATCTCCTCCTCCACTATGCACCCCCCATATATTTTCTCTAGGTTAGACAGGTGAAACTCAACTTGAGCATCCTCACACCAGTTTTGACCAGAGTGGGGAGAGCGGGTCGAACTATTCCCTGTATTGGGAAAGAGAGAGGTTGGTTATGTGCACATATGCTTGCCTACTTGACTATAGTAGGCTGGCCGACGTCGAGACTTGCCTCTCTCACGAAGAATGGAGAGGTTGAGCTCAAGGGGGGGGAAATTGATAGAGGAGAGGCCAGAAGTGCTAATAATGGACAGAAGGAGAGTTACAGGGGCTTCATGTGCTCGGAGCATAACAACCAGGGGAGGATGAAAAACTAAAGACAATTTCTAAAGATAAAAGACACAGCGAGGAGATACTTGCATGATGATGAGGAAAGTGACGACCTGGGTAGCCATGAATATCAGGGTAATACAACCTTGTTGCTTCGTACCTGTACCAAAGGGCCAAGCTTGAATCACCATTAAGGCTGTCGATTTGTCTCGATGCACTGAGCTCTGCCTGAAATGAATGCTATACATTTAGAATATACTAAGGAGGATGGTGGCGGGGAGGGGATTTAACTTACCTTGTTGCCAACGCACCATGTGACAAGCATTCACCAGGTGTCACCATATCCAGGGGGAGGCAATCATGAAGAGATAACTCTTGGCATTGCTTTAATAGTTGTGAATATGGATGATCGTTGGTATTGAGAATAATGATTTTTTCTTGTGTAGTGACTCCCTCATTATCTAGTCTATCAGCTATGTTATTAGCCTCACGTCTTATGTGTGAAGTGATGAGAGTGAGGGGAGGATGTAGTAAGTCTTGTAGAAGAGAGAGAGTACCTAAAAGGCGCCAACTGGGTGTGATTTTTTCCGAAGTCGTTCCATGGATAATTTTGGTCTCTTGTGAAATCATTACTTTTGAATATCCTTCTATTATTAAGGGTTGTAAGTTGAGATCTAAGGCTAGTTGAATTCCTCTGATGAGACCCCAAAGTTTTGTTGAGTTTTTCGTGTCATGCCCCAAAAATCCCTCTCTAAGGTGCTTGATTTTCCCTGTTTTTTCTATGATCATAGCTCCAAAACCTATTGGTCCAGGATTTCCCTTAGAGGCTCCATCAAAGTTCAGCTTCCAAATACTTGGGGGAGGACAAATCCAATTGGAGGGGATTTGGGTGATGGGGGTTGGGGGAGAAGAGATCAAGAGAGAAGATTTAGGAGTTATCATCTGCTAGGAAGAGAATATGAGGGATTCCAATGGTTCAATGGGGATGTCATCCTGTGTCCGGGAGTGAATTTGAATAGTTTCCCAAATTCTCCCAAGGATCTTAGACCAAATTACTAAGGGGGTGGAGATCTGGGAATGGAATATGCGTCAATTTCTTTCTTTCCACAACTGCCAAACTATGAGACCTTGCATAAGTTCCCAAATTCTATTTAAGAGTGGGCTTTTAAATTCCCTCTAGCCCCAATTTTTGATAGTGTTGATGACGCTTGTCCTATCTCTTTTGGTTTTCCTCATGCTTATGGGATATTGATCCCAGATCATATTGATGTTGGGGCATTGGTTAAAGATGTGTTCCATTGTTTCTTCATGTTGCTGACATAAGTGACAAATGGAGGGGCCAATGAAGTCACGTTTCTTGAGGTTATCCCAGGTTAGGAGTCGGTTCTGAACTAGGAGCCAGAGTTTGGTTTTCCAGATTATGTGCCAGATGTGATCTTTCATTTTCTTGTGAAAGTTCTCCTGAATTTGATAGGCTTACTTAATTTTGAAAGTTCCAGCAGGGGAATACCCCCAACGAAGAATATCCTTTTCTTCACTAATTCATACCTTCTTGTTTCCCACTGTTTCTTGCCAAGGTTGCATCTAGAGATTTTCCGGTAGATGTAGATCTTTAGGGAGCAGTTTCCAACTACGCCAAGGGGGTTGGTGCTGGGTATTAAGCCATAGGTCTGCTACTTTGAGGCATCTCAACTCTGGTAGGTGGTTTTGATAGGGACTTAAGATTTCCATAGTTTGCAAGGGAGGGTGTTGCTACTAAGCATCTGTCCAAAATTGGGCACATTGTCCATTTCATACTTCCCAAAAAGCATGCTTTTGGATGAGTGGGTGGTTACACCAAGCCGCATTCCAAATATTAGAGCCCTGGATCTTTTTGTCAAGCCTAATGAGCTGCTCTTGCTGTAGTTGGGGGGTATATTTTTGCTTCCAGAGTCGCGCCCAAAGTTCGTTTGGGTAATTTAGCCATCGCCACCAGATTTTTGCTCCCATGACATTGTTGAGATTTCCTGGGTCACGGAGACCCTATCCTCCCAAAGAGGTGGGGTTGCAGATATTTTCCCAATTGACTAAGGCCCATTTTTCCCCCTGTTTGTGGTCATGCTAGAGGAAGTTTTGTTGAATGTTTCTTATGCTTTTGATGATCATTTGTGGTGTTGCGAGAGCTGAGAACATATAGGACATAATGGCTTGTAGCACTGCTTTTAAGAGGATGAGCCTTGCATGGAGATTAAGGGTTTTGAAGGTCCAAGAATTTAGGTGATTGGAGATTGAGAGGATAAGGGAGTTCCAGGAAATGTTTCGTGTTGTTGAATCTGTCAGGGGTAAACCCAGGTAATTGGACAGAAAGGAGCAACGAGGGATGCCAAGGAGGTGGGAGATGTGTTGTTGGATTGTTGGGGGAGTGTTGAAGAAGAAAATATGTGATTTATCCTGATTTAAAGTGGTGCCGGAGGCATCACTAAATTTTGTGAGGATGGTTCAGAGTTTGATGGCTTCCTTGGAGGTCGGGATGTTCAGAAGCATTGTACCATCAACAAATTCGTCATGAGAAGTTGCAGGCTGGAGTCCATGGATAGGAAGCTCTTGTAGATTACCATTTGAGATCGAGGCGGATAAAGAACACCCTAAACCTTTTTCCATGATTACAAAGAGGAAAGAGGAGAGTGGATCCCCTTAACAGATGCCTTGAGAGGGGGGAAAGGGCCTAGATGGGATGCCATTTACTAGTATGGAGAAAAAAGCTGAAGAGGTGAGTTTCATGATCTAGGCAATCCAGTCTTCACTGAACCCAAAGGATAAAAGAAGAGAATGCATGTACTGGCAGCTTAGTTTATCAAAAGCTTTAGAAAGGTCAAGCTTTATGAGCATACCTGGAGTACGAGTGGTCTTGAGTGAGTGAATTACTTCGTGAACCAAGATTACACTATCCATGATGTGTCACCCCTCTACATATCCTCACCGTTCCTTGGAGATAATGAAAGAAAGAATGGGCTTGAGCTTGAGAGAAATTACCTTTGTGATGATCTTGTATATGACATTACATAGCGCAATCGACCAAAACTGATTTGGGTTGGTGATGCATTCCTCTTTAGGGATCTGGGTGAGGAAAGTGGCATTGAGAGTTGATAGCACCAGTCTTAAGGTTCGAGATTCCTCCACAAGCTGAAAAACCTCTTCTCGAACCAGTGGCCAACAATGGTGGAAGAAGTCATTAGTGAAACCGTATGACCTGGGGGATTTTCCAGGGGGAATTTCCTTGATAGCCTGATCAACTTTCTCCTACGAGATCGGTCTNACTTCGTGAACCAAGATTACACTATCCATGATGTGTCACCCCTCTACATATCCTCACTGTTCCTTGGAGATAATGAAAGAAAGAATGGGCTTGAGCTTGAGAGAAATTACCTTTGTGATGATCTTGTATATGACATTACATAGCGCAATCGACCAAAACTGATTTGGGTTGGTGATGCATTCCTCTTTAGGGATCTGGGTGAGGAAAGTGTCATTGAGAGTTGATAGCACCTGTCTTAAGGTTCGAGATTCCTCCACAAGCTGAAAAACCTCTTCTCGAACCAGTGGCCAACAATGGTGGAAGAAGTCATTAGTGAAACCGTCTGACCTGGGGGATTTTCCAGGGGGAATTTCCTTGATAGCCTGATCAACTTTCTCCTACGAGATCGGTCTCATTAAAGATTTGTTTTGCTCATGGGTGATTAGGGTGGGGATATGTTGTGTGATCCTGCGAATGGAAGGTGTTCTATCAAAAGGGGGTTCTGAGAGAAGCTCTTTATAGTAGGTAACTAACTCTTCCTCAATGTTTGCATGGTCCAGAAGTGTATTTCCCCTTGAGTCCTCGAGTTTTTTAATGCGATTGATGTAGTGTCTGTGGATCATGTAGTTGTGGAATAACTTTGTATTTTTTTCCCCTACTTTAACCATTGAACTCATGATTTTTGCTTCCAAAGGATCTCCTCCTGCTTGTGGCAATCTGGAAGTTGTTTCTTTAGTTTCGTTCCCTCTTGTAGCAAGGTTTTTGAATAGCCTAAGATGATAGATTCCTGTTGAATGTCCTCAAGATGTTGTTCTAGGGATTTCTGTGCTAGGAAAATATCATCAAATACATTCTTGTTCTATTCCTGATGTTGTTGCTTGAATGTTTTTAGGCGCTACTGGAATTTGTACATCTGGGTACCATGCGCGATTTATTCTTTGGCCCACCAGGTGTGGGAGAGCTCCAGGAAGTTTGGGTGAGTTAGCCAGAATTTTTCAAAGCGAAAGGGTTTATACTTTGGAGTAGAAATTGTACTTACCCATAGCTAGATTGGTTGATGATCTGAGCCAAAATTTGGGAGGATGTTAGCCTCAATGAGTGGGACCTCAAGCATCAGGTTTTATGAAATTAGAAAACGATCCAATCGGTTGGCAATGTGTTTAACTCCTATTTGTTTGTTCGACCAAATGAAGGAGCCGTTCTTGGTCTCAATGTCAATTATGTTGAGGCTATCTATGAGGTGGAAAAACTTGTTGTTATCTTGGTCCAAGCATTTTAGATTGCCACTTTTCTTCTAAGGTGAGGATGATGTTGAAATCCCCACCCAATATCCATCATTCTTGTCCTCTTAGTGTGTTTATATAAGCAAGACTATCTAATAAGTAATCTTTCTCTTGATTGAGCTGAGGGCCATAAGCATTGGTAATGATGCCTAATTTGCTTGAACCTATAGCTTTGTAGTTTGTGGTGAGCATTCCTACTGTTGAAAAAGTCGGTTCCAGAATAATTGTGGTTGGGTTCCAGAGGATAGCTAAACCCCCTGCCACCCCTTTGGAGTTTGTGTAGATGAAATTACAATGCCTCCAACATATTTTGAATATTTCTTCTGCCATATTGCGTGCACATTTGGTTTCCTAGAGTAATAATATATCCGGGTCTTCTGCTTTGATGCAGTTTTGAAGAATCCTTTGTTTTGATCTTCCATTAAGGCCTTTGATATTCCAAGTGATGATCTTCATCATACTTAATTTCAGGGTGGGGAGAAAAATCCTTCAGTGAGGCGTTGTATTTGACCTGAGTTTATCATAAAGTTGCCTACTTCTTTAATTAGTTGATGTGTCTTTTTGTGCCCACGTCTCTTACCTTATTTTTGGTTTCGCTTGGGATCTGGATCCGACTCTAGGTGTATGCCTAAGCGAGAGGTGGCACCCACTCTTGAATCAATGAAAACCTTGTGTACCTTCATGAGTTGCTCCACTGGAATGGATTGTAGTTCCTTCCGGTTGAGGGCTTCCTCTAGTTTATCGAGATTGATGTCCTCAAGTTCCCTTTCATCGATCTGCATTATGGTGTCGCCATCGTCTTCTTCTAGGTATTTTCCTGGTATTATTTGAGCTTGGGAATCACGGCTTGAGATTTTCTCTAAGGCTAGATCAAGGGTTTGTTTTGGTTTACCTTTTCCTTTTCCTGGATCTGATGTTATGTGGGGGTTGTCAACTTCCTCCATTTCTGGTAGATTGCTAAGAGCATCAAAGGAATTGTTGGTGGGGATCTTCCTACTTTCGGTCCGTGTGGATTTTTTCGAGGGTTGTTTCCTGCGTCCATGCATTTGAGTAAATCCATCTTTATGTTTCTCCTATGCTGCTGGTTGGGATGGTGTGTTGAGGGGGAAATCTCTGAAGAGATGCCCATGTTCGTGACATTTCCGACATTTGAAAGGAATATGTTCATAATCTATGGTATGCATCCATTCTTCGTCTTGATACTCTATGGTGACTGAACCTGGTAGGGCTTTGGAGATATTCATATAGACACAGATCTTTGCATAGGAAGTGTATTTTCTCTACTTAGTATCTTTTGAGGATTTGACATACCTTCCCAATGTGTTTCCAATGCCCATTAGTATTTCTTCAAGACAAAATTCCTAGGATAGAGAGTAAAAACGAATCTAAACAAGGGCACAAGCAAAGTCTTCCTTTTCTAGGTAGAAACAGTCCGTCCAAAACCTTAGGTACAACCCAACTGGGCTGTAGAAGTAGGGACCATTTTCAAATACCCTATCTTTGTCCTCCATACTATAGAATATGATTGTAAAGAAGCCCTCTGAGCTTAGTTGTAGCTCATAGTCACCTTTCGAATTCCACCAGTGCTTTATCCCTTTCGTAAGATCTCTCTCAGATGGCCAGATCCCTAAAAATTTTCCAATCAAGGCGTGATCTTTCATGAACTGGGTGTGTTCTCCTACCTTGGTGGATTTTATCACATATTTTGGTGCAGTTGGCGCTTGAGGTATGCATTTACCTAGTCACTTGTTCCGAGATGCCTTTGGATGCGACGATACAACTTCCATTTCCATCCTTTTCCCAAAGCCTTGTTCCTCTTGTAACAAGTGATCTCTAAGATGTGGCGGTGGTTCAAAGGATGACCGTCGAGCTCTAAGTCCGTCCATTTCATTGGTCGTGGAATTTCTGTCAGAAGGGTTTTTCACCCTCTCGTCTCAACTCATACTACGAGGACAGGTCCAACCATGTCTACGGTTGTAGTGGATCTCAGATCAGAGCAGAAGAATGTCTGATGTCGTAGAGGGTGGNAAATTTTCCAATCAAGGCATGAGCTTTCATGAACTGGGTGTGTTCTCCTACCCTGGTGGATTTTATCACATATTTTGGTGCAGTTGGCGCTTGAGGTATGCATTTACCTAGTCACTTGTTCTGAGATGCCTTTGGATGCGACGATACAACTTCCATTTCCATGCTTTTCCCAAAGCCTTGTTCCTCTTGTAACAAGTGATCTCTAAGATGTGGCAGTGGTTCAAAGGATGACCGTCGAGCTCTAAGTCCGTCCATTTCATTGGTCGTGGAATTTCTGTCAGAAGGGTTTTTCACCCTCTCGTCTCAACTCATACTACGAGGATAGGTCCAACCATGTCTACGGTTGTAGTGGATCTCAGATCAGAGCAGAAGAATGTCTGATGTCGCAGAGGGTGGAGCATGCAGGCCATCAAAACCCTAGCAGAGCGTTTTTCCGTCGTTATGCATGGAACTTCTTACATGAATGGGTAAGAAAAATTCTATGTAATGAAGGTGGAGAAAAAATTTTGGCATATTTTTCTTGTGCAATTTGAGGAAAAATATTGGAAGCTGGTATAGGTAGTTGATTGAGGGCTCGGGGGCTCTCTGTCATGATGACTGAGGGGTTGGATGGGAGGAGATTCGTCCCCCACACTTTGTTGTGGCATGTTGGATCAAAGATTGGAACACAACAACTCAACATTCATATCATTGTAAGTGGGTTTTTTTCTTCAACTCTCAGGTAAGTTTCTCACCACTCGCTCATTTTAGTGAATTATGTAATCAGGGTCAATGTATTTCTACTTCGTTTAGTTAACAGTTGCAAATTTCTATGTTTATTTATGCATTCATATTTAATTAGAATTTGGGCCATTACAATTGATAAAAATCATCATCATAGAGAGGGTTGTTCTGAATAAGGACTAGTTCATAACACTTTACTAACTGTTGATTTTTGAGATCCCTGATTTCATCATTCGATAGATGGGATTGAGTTTGAAGCAAATGGACCTTTGTTTGCATGACCTGTAAACATGTGAGAACATTTTCCAATTTTGTTAGTTATTGTGACTAATTTTTCTCAGTTGTTTCAAGTAAAGTTTCCAATAAGGAAACCAATTCCATGATTCTAGCCATCATTGTCGTCACACTCGCTTGCACTCACTCACTTGCACTTCACACTCGCTTGATTTTGTTTCTAACAAGTCGAGGGTCTCAGATACTACCAAAAATGCACCCAAATTGTGATTATTACAACGATTTGAGTTTCAACCACTCAACCTTGTCAATTTTGACTCAACTATTTCAATGTGGACTCGTAAACACAATGAATCGATCAATTCTTGGATCTCAGGTTCAACCAATAAAGCACCCAAAAAATTACAATTCAACTTGATTTTGATTCCACACTTACAAATGAATTATTGCAAGTATTTTCTCAAAATTGATATTGATTATGAAGTCGAACTAGAATTATTGTTGATGTAGACTTGTCGTTGAATGTTAATGTGGATGACAACTTGAACGCTTGAATGTGCGTTGCAGGTGCTCAATTGGCATGAATTTGTGTGTGAATTTTATTAACTTGGTGTATACCATGTGTGTGTTGCATTAAATGATAAATTACAATTGTGTTTATATCAAAACTAGACAATAAACATCATAAGAATAAAAAAGAAAAGACACCATCCACAAACACAATTATCTTTAAACCCCCTTATTCAAAATTGGGGAGAGGTCCAGCACATTTCAACACCAAAAAAAAAAGATATTTTTCTTTACTAATACATACATAAAGCTTTCAACTAAGCTTCCTTTATCCTTTTTAAATGAAATATTTTTTCTTTAAGAAGTTGGACCATGGTTTTACAACTTATACTATCACTAGTCTTCAACAAGCTTCTATTTGGACTCTATTTAGACTTTTGCAAAATACCACCTTTACACAAAAATGGGATTTTACTCGAATACAATTGTCATATGACTTGTCAAAGAATTTCATGTCCACTGGGTGGGATTTTACTCAAATACTATCAAACAATTTATGTCTACTTGAGGTATGCAAATCGATTGGTGCCAAATTTTGTGGAGGCGGTTTAGAAAATAGTGAACCCTTATTGGATGGAGAACTAGAATCGAGGCGCTAAGCAGATTCGTTGTGTATGCAGATTGCTTCAAAGTAGCTAATTGACGAATTGAATGGCGGGAAGGAATTGCTGCCAATTTTGTATTAACAATTGCCAAGGGATTCTAATCCCGACGAGCTAAATCCCTGAATAAATTAATCCCGCAGCTGGAACCCCTCAATAATCGATGCAGAAAAACAAACGGTGAAATGTGTTTGTAGTAATTTTCAAGGTCCACTAAGGCCATGACAACCAATGACAGTTTTCTCTCTCTTAGGGTTTGTCGTAGACTGATAAGCAGCAACTGCTCCAGATGGATTTGAGAAAAAGCATGAGTAAATCTGAGGCATATGGATATATGCACTTTACACTAGGTAGTGGCGTGAGATTATTATGGAAGTAATGGATTGATTGCCCGTGAATTTGAAGTTGAAGGTACCAGAATTTAAGCCTCGAGGGTTTGAGAGCCCTTTTCATTTCCGATGGGATATGTGAGCAAAAGGTCACCGGTTCGATTCTGTGGGCGTTGGGCGAACTCCAGATCTCTCTTGACTGATTTGAGCGCGACTGTTCTCAGCTAGTAAACTGATATCTGGAAGGAGTGTTCTAAGGAGGCTAGAGGCGATCAGATCGTGCTCTTCGTCAAAGACAATATTTTCCCCATCAACTRCAGAGCCCAAATCACGCCCTTGGAGGATAATTATGTGGCTTTTTTTCTTGGTTTTCACAAGAAATTATCGATGTAATTTGCAAAGCAACTATATGTGAGTCGGTCGATTGGCTCATCTTGTCGTTACTACCGGTAAATCCTTCAATGGCTACAGAAATTTCTAGTACAAAGTCCACGATTACTCTGTCGAAGACTCGACACCGATTAAATTCTGTATGTAAACGATCTCTGGAACATTGTTTATATTGGCGGGAAAATTCAGAGGCTATAAATATAGGTGAACATATTTTAGATCTTACAGAAAAGAAGATCCTCAAACCTATGTGCTCCTTTGAGCTGAGGAGTAGAAGAAAATCCAAGCAAAGGAACGACTTTCTATTCCAAAATTTTGCAACAACTTGACTAACATAAAAAATTGACAAGACATACAACATACTAAATCAAACAAGACATACAACAAACTAAATCAAAGAAAGTGTTGGCATTCAATTAAGCAAGTCCAGATTTGTATAAAGAAAAGGCAGATCTTGGACCAAGAGGGGCTATTGTTGTGAGTATCGATATGATTCTATTATTCTTCCTGTCTTCATTGCCTCGTATGCATTCCAAACTTATATTCTATTAATTATCATGCTATGAACAGATTCATCCCCAGAATATCCATTTACAAAACTACAAATTGACTCCTTCATGTATATCTTGGAACTGTCATCTGAACTCAAACTTCACCTTTCATGGATGACTACCATGAGGAGCAATGAGACTCTTAAGCCTAAAGGAGCTCTGATACCATGTTAAGAAATAGAATATACGAGACGGAATCAACAATGACTACCAGGTCCTTAATACTAAAGGAGATCTAATACCATGTTAAGAAATAGAACACACAAGACAGGACCAGCAATATGACGGAAAAGGCCTCAAACCATCTTCTTTTAGTTATTCACACCAAAGTTACAAATATATAGTAAAATGGGTGATGCTACCTCATGAGAGATTTTCTCTAGATCCTAACACCTTGCATGGTGACTAGGCTAGGAAATATTAACTAAATCATTGAGTCATCACTTGAGGATAAATCACTATTGTCCTAAATGAATAATACAATTTAAGGTGACAAGAAGACTTAGTGATTGGTAAGGTAAACCATAGGATAACAAACCCTCACACATTCAACTAAAAAATCCCATTAAAAATTTGTGGTTCTACCCTACTAGGCAGGTATACACCTACACAAAAAAAAATTACACAACCTTATATGCATGCTTGTCCTGCAGTTTCTAAATTGTGCCATTGTGTGAGATAGAGTTGTGCAACACTGCAAAAACAACTTCGACAGTCTCAGTTTTTTTTGGATGAAGAAAACTAAAAAACTAGAAATCCACAACCCTCGCAACTGAGTGATGGGGAAATGCAACCTATACTATAATGGCAAGTGATACAAATTAGTAAATAATTGAACAGAAATCCTAAATCCAACTAAGGAATGAATCTTTCATTTCTTCTTTAATATGATCATCATTCTTTTGTGTGAGATTTGATGTAAAGAAAGACCAAATGTGCACAATCAATAAGTTGAAGCTATTGAGGCAAATAGGAAATGAAATAATGTAAATTGTGTGAGTAAACCAATACAAAGTATGTTTTTTCCTTAAGCATGGGATACACTATAATTGAAGAAGGAGAGAATTAAACCTTGACGTAAGTTTCATGTTGATTTGACCTTCATGTAGAGCAAAGAGAAGTGGATTCCAATGGAGAAGCCTCTTCAAAGAACCTACACACTAAAAACAAAAACTACAATTCGCCAACAATATTAACAAATGAAATGCCTAGTATAATTTAATCTGAAAAAGATAAATGCAAACCATTTTAACAAATTTTTAATGGAGGAAAGAGATTAAATTCTTTGTATTTCCATATGTAAGATCAAAATACAAAATGAAAATATGTCACCTTGAAGGAGTGATGAAGATTACCTCCAAGCTCTCTCTTCACAGGGGTTCTTTCCTATTTAGGACATTATCACTTCTATGAGAGCAATGTAAAAAAAAAAATCCCTTTGTGCAATGGGAAATAGAATGGAAATTTGAGCAGCACAACCATTCATGAAGAACAATGAATGAAATTGAAACAAGGAGGCTCACAATCTCTAGCCAAATTCTTGCAGGATACCCTGACTCTCATTGAATCCTTTTTTAATTGCACAGAGGGAGCTTTTATTGATATGGTTTCCTAGAGGAAGAAATAAAGATCTTTTCCAACTCTGATCCCAAGCAATGGTCTTGATTAACTCAAGTAATTTTCCATTCTTTTTAGAATCAAACTAAACCAAGCATTCTAGGAATGGAACTTTGCATGAAGCAACTATTAAATTCACTAGCAATGAGGTCTGATGTGTTGAAGGTGAAACAAGAATTGCACAAGTATTGAAGCATTACCTATGCAATTCCTGTAGCACATGAATTGACTGCTTGCGCAGTTCTCCTTTGGTCAAAGTTTTGGTTGGACTTCGACCTCCATGGATAATTAGATCTTTCTCATAGTTTTGAGCTTCATTATGGTGGTTAATGTTGGTTTATAATTTTTTCAGCTCTTTGGGATTGAGAACAAGGTTCCAAAATTGCTCTCACTGTCCGCAGAGTGCACGACTGAACTAGAAGTTGCACTCTCAATTGTTAAAGGATTGCTAGTATGCCTTGTCAATTAAGAGAATATTACTCCACAATAAATGCTTCAAGAAAGCTCTATGAGACATGAGGCGGCGGATGAATCTTGCGATGAGATGAAAGCCACTAGTGAGGTGGAAGGTGCATATGGTCAAAATGAAGTTCTTCAATTTAGTTGATGTACTTTTTTCATGTCCTTACAACTATTTGGGTAGTTCATAAGAATTTACGAGTGTCAATTATGGAGTAGGAGAACTTTATTTTTTGGATAGTCTTAAAACTACGTTTAATATTTCGACAACCCTAACTTTGTATGGGATAGGAATATACTAAGGATGTGTAGGGAAAGTTAGCAAACATTTTTTTATCAATACAAATTGTTACTTTAAAAAAAAAGTGTTCCACTCAAAGCATCCAAAATGTTTAAACAAAAGGCCAAATTAATAATGAATAATCAATCAAATTGATAATTACTTAACAAGACCACTTAAATAATTATGTATTAACATATCATCAAAAGAAATTGCAAGGCTAATTTACAAAATTTGGATGATAAAATGACATAAAAACCAATGTAAAGTTGAGATTACCTCATACTTTATAAGCACCCATATCAAAAGGCACATGTAACAAATTTCTTAATAACATGTTTGTTCGGTTGTTATATTTTTTGCATTGGAAATACAGTCAACATAATGGCTAGTTGAGGTGGATCAACTAGGTGATAATTTGACTGGACAATTAAGTCGATTTGATGGTTGACTGATACACAAGTTGATAGTGGATGGTCAACACGAGGTCAAAATTTGATATACTGGTAGCCGACTGGTGGCCAAGAACAGGTCAGCCAACTAGAGGTCAATAGGATGGTCGAAGGTCAATCTACCTTGTATTTGACTGGTGATTGATTGTAACAGAATCCCAAGATTCATGGGATTGCAACCAATCATCCACATGGATCTGTAACCATTTTTGGACATCATGAATTAGGGTTTTGCATGTTGTAAAGCCTATAAATATGGCATTACGTAATATTGCTTGTGTTGTGAGCATCTGTAATGGTCATATAGATGTAAACCAAATTGTTTGTAGAGTTGTTCTTATAATTCAACAAGAGAGTAGAATGATGAATTGGTCTTTGGTGTGGACCAAGGTTAGTCATGTAACTTTGTATTCGATGAATGAATAGGACAACGAAGGAGCAGGAGTCGCTCCAGCATTGTTGGTTTTCCCGGCCAAAGGTTTATGGAGTAAATATCTAAGTACTATGTGTGATTTTCATTGTTGTTTTTCTATTTAAGTTTTTTCTTCTCTTTCCTAGTTGATTTAGCGTGAGTGTTTCTTAAAAAGTGGTATCAGAGCTCGTTTTGTTGCTCTGCTACAAGTCATATCAGGGAAAGGTTGAGTGGATCTTGGATCTGAGCTAAAGCTAAGTCCAATGGGAGTTGTAAGGATGAGATTTGTAGTTTTTTCTTGAAAGAATGGCAAGCAGTTCAAGGATAGAGATCAAAAAATTTAATGGCCCAAATTTTAAGTTGTTGAAGCTTAAAATGGGATATCTCCTTGTAAATCGAGAATAGTGGGTCGTTGTGAGTCCCGAAATAATTCCGACGAGTATGTCGAAGGAAGAATGGGAGAAACTTGAAAGGAGGGAAAGGAGTTCGATCCAATTTTTTCTTCCAGACTCGGTATTGCTGAATGTTTCAAGCAAAGACCTTGCAACGAAAATGTGGGATAAGTTGGAAAGCTTTTACCAGTGGAAATCCCCAGTAAACAAATTGTTCCTTCATAAGATATTGTATCTTCTAAGAATGAGTGATGATAGCTTAGTAACAAAGCACTTGAATGCATTCAATATTGTGATAAGTCAGTTATTATCTATGGATATTAAAATCATTGAGGATGAGAAATGTATCAGTCTAGTGTGTTCTTTGTCAGATTCATGGGATAGTCTCGTCGTGGCTATTGGGAGTGATACAACCACATTAACTCTTGAATATGTGGTTGCATCTATGTTGTCAGAGGAAATGAGGCGGAATAAAATGGAAGGATCGACCAAGTATGCCTTGATGGTGAGAGGTCGACCAATCGATAGAGGAAAAGGTAAATTCTCTGGTAGAAATTCTTAGTATAAGGTTATATCTAAATCCCTAGTTCATTCGACAAGAAGATGTTGGAAGTGTGATAAAGCCGAGCATTAAAAAAGGGACTGCAAGTTGAATGCTACTGAGAAAATTCAGGGATCTGACAAGAATCAATGGATTGAAGGAAAGACTTCTCCAGAAAAAGGAGGAGACGTGTATACGGTATCGACAAATACTTAGTTGGATCATGACTTTTAATTGATCGACCCATGTGCAAATTTTCATATGACACCTCACGGGGAATGGTTATGTGAATATGAAAAATATGAAGGAGGAGATGTATTCTTGGGAGATGAATCGACAACCAAAATTGTTGGACGAGGTAGAGTCTGACTGATGCTACGAAATGGGAGGAGTAGAACCATTCTAGGTGTGCTACATATTCCAAGTTTGGCAGTAAATCTAATATATGTCAACAAAATGAGTGATGCAGGGGTGCACACTTTATTTCAAAAGGATTCATCCAAAATGGCCATGGGAGCGATGTTATTGAGGAGAGGAGTTTGGATTGGAACCCTGCACAATTTTTTGGGGAATGTCGACTCGATTGGATGCACTAGTACATTTGTTCCTTAGATTGACTCGACTAATCCCAATTCGACTGTTCCTTGTCTAGTCAACCCAACCATGTTATGGCACCAAAGGATGGGACATATTGGAGAAAAAGGACTTCAGAATATGAGAAACAAAGGTATGGTCAAATGTTTTCCTAATTGTAATTTAAAACTCAATTTTTGTGAACATTTCATATATGGAAGACAAAATCATGTGAGATTCCCGTCTAGAGCTACAAGGGAAAAAGGGATTCTGGAATTGATACATAGTGATGTGTTTGGGCCCATACTAGTCCTGTCACTTGGAAGATTTATGTATTATGTCTCCTTCATAGATTATTTTTATAGGTTTACATGGATATATTTCCTAAGGAATAAATATGAGGTTTTAAGTAAGTTCAAAGAGTTTAAATCTCTTGCGGAAAACCAAATAGATAAGAAGATCAAGGTGTTGAGAATTGACAATGGAGGTGAGTTATGTGGTAAGTATTTGGAGCATTTTTGCAAGAAATATGACATAACATGCCAAAATACCACACCATATACCCCACAACAAAATGGAGTTGTTGAAAGAATGAACAAGACATTGATGGAAAAGGCAAGGATCATGCTTAGTGGTGTCGATCTCACACAATAATTATGGGCAGAGGTAATCGACATTGCACTATATTCGGTAAATAGGTCTCCTTCATCAACACTAGTCAAATCGACTCCACATGAGGTATAGTTTGGTACGAAGCTTTCACTTTCACATCTCAATTTTTTTGGCTATGTCGATGCATTTGTGCATGTTCCCAAGGAAAATAGGAACAAGATTAACAATAAGGAAAACCTATGCATTTTCATTGGCTAAAAAGATGGAATGAAAGGATATAATATGTGGGATCCATCTTTGAGGAAAACAATTTATAGTCGAGATGTGGTCTTCAGGGAAGTCAGAGGAAATTCCAGGACTGAAGAGGCTCAAATTAAGAAAGAACCAGAGAATTTGGTGTTTGAGCCTAGGAACGAGGAACACGATTAAGACGATTTGACTGAACCAGATGAAGAGGTGGAACCAATGACTCCTATTGTAAGGAGGTATAAACGAGTAAGGAAACCAACTGAAAGGTATAGTCCACCCAATTTTCATTATGCAATTGTGTTATCTTCCACAAATGATGAGCCTAGGTCAATCAAATAGGAATTCGACACGATAGGTAAACTCTGGAAGGAGGACATGGTTGAAGACATGGAATCCTTGCATAAGAATGAGACATGGGATTTGGTCGAGCTACCTAATGAAAGGAAACATGTCGGTATCAAGTGGGTGTTCAAGAAGAAGTTTAATGTGGTAGGTCAACTTGAAAATTTCAAAGCTCGAATGCTAGCGAAAGGGTATTTTCAAGTCAAAGGATTCAAATTCGGTGAGATTTTCACTCTTGTTGCAAAATTAAATTCCATTAGAGTACCAATGTCTCTGGCTGAAGCATTTGATCTCGCGATAGAGAAAATGGATGTGAAGACAGTGTTCCTACATGGGGACCTAGAAAAATAAATCTACATGAAACAACCTGAAGGATTTGTAGTAAAGGGAATGATAGAGTTGGTGTGCAAGTTGAAGAGATCCCTTTATGGTCTAAAGAAATCTTCAAGGATGTGGTACCAAAATTTTAACACATACAATGCTTGGTTTGGGATTTGTGAGAAGAAAGAAAGGTTGATCACTATGTGTATTCCAAGAAAGAAGGTGGTTGTTTCATATATGTAGCATTGCATGTCGATGACATATTGCTAGCGGAAACAACATGGATATGATAAAGGAGGTGGAGATGAAGCTATCTTCCAAGTTCGATATCAAGGATCTCGATGCTGCTAACTTCATTCTGGGAATGCAGATTAAAAGAGGTCAGGAAGTTAGAAAACTTTGGTTAAATAAAAGGAAGTATATTGAAACTATCCTAAAACATTTCAACATGCAGGAGTGTGAACTGATCAAGGTTTCTATTCCTACAAGGGTAAAACTAATTGTTGAACAGTGCCCAAAGACACGGGAATAAATAGAGGACATGACATGTGTTCCCTATGCTAGTGTTGTTGGTAGTCTAATGTATGCAATGGTCTACACTTGACCAGATATTGCTCATGAGCATATACATGTCGACACCTGGGAAAGAGCATTGGACATTCTGTTGCCAAGAAAATGTTTAGGTACTTTCATGGCCCACTAGAGTATGCAATCTGCTACCAAGGGAAACATGAAACAGAAAGTGAAGTGAATGTACATGGATTTGTCGATGCTAGTGATCTTGATCGAAGGAGGTCGACCAATGGATGTGTTCAAATTGTTCGGAGGATCAATCAATTGGATGAGTAAGAGATAAGTGGTTGTAGCCGTGTCGACAATAGAAGTTGAATGCATGGAAGCCACCCATGCAAGCAAGGAATAATTTTGGTTGCATCAACTGTGTTCAGAGATTGGGTTTGAGCAACAAGTTATGAGGATAAATTTTGATAGTCATAGTGCAATTTTATTAGCAAAGAACCCAACTTACCATTCCAGGACAAAGCATATTGATGTACAATAACATTTTGTGTGAGACATTGGGGAAAGCAAGAAGGTGTTACTAGAGAAGGTAGACACTTTAGGAAACATAGTAGACTCTTTGACCAAGTCTATGAGTGCTATGAATTTCTCTTGGTGTAGGGAGGCAATGGGAATTGTTTCCGTGGTTCATTGAACATAAGTTCAGTTTCTCTTGTATTAGCAAAGAATACAACATGTGGTAGAATGTTGGGTTGTTATATTATTTGCAGTGGAAATACAATCACTAACTAGCTAGTCTAGGTGGATCAACTAGGTGATAAGTCGACTGGATGGTTAGTTCAAGTTGATGGTCAGATGGTCAATATGAGGTCGAAAGGTGATCAAATGAATGGTCGAACGGTAGCCAACTGGTGGTTGGCAACAGGTCAGTCGACTAGTAACCAACTGGAAGATCGATTAGTGGTCGGCAGCAGGTCAGTCGACTGGAGTTCAACAAGATGGTCGAAATTCAACCGACTATATATCGACATAATGGTCGAAGGTTATTTGATTGGAGATCGACAAGATCGTCGAAGGTTGAGGCGACTGGCATTTGACTAGTGGTCGACTATAACAGAATCCCAAGATTCACGGGATTGCAACCAATCATCCTCATGGATATATAACCATTTTGGGGCACCACAAATTAGGGTTTTTCATGTTGTAAATCCAATAAATATGGCATTATGTAATATTGTTTAAGATATGTTGGTATTGCATGAAAGTGTTGTGAGCATGTGTAATGGTCATGTAGATGTAAGCCAAATTGGTTGTAGAGTTGTTCTTGTAATTGAGCAAAATAGTAGGATGATGAATTGGTCTTAGGTGGGACCAAGCTTAGTCATGTAAATCTTTATTCATTAAATGAATAAGACAACGAAGGAGCGGAAGTCGCTCAATCATTGCTAGTTTTCCCAGTTAAGGGTTTCTAGGGTAAATCTTTGAGTAATGTGTGTAATTTCCATTGTTGTTTTTTTTGTTTAAGTTATGTCTTATCTTTCCTAGTTGGTTTAATATGAGTGTTTATTAACAATATATCTACATCATTCTCTCCCTATATTTATTATAACTAGAGTTTCTCTTTTGGACTCACTTTATAAGTCACCAAATTTACTCTATAGTATTGTTGCTCATTAATTATTTCAAGTCTATCATCATCATAAACTTAACATAATTTGGCATTTTCTTGGACTACAAGCTTATTGGAAATTGGTTTGAACTCTCTTGGAAGGATGAGTTGGTGGACTATTGTCACAACTAAAATGGTGCAATGCAAGGTTAGGTTATGGATAAAGTTGTTACAATTAAATTGTTTCAAAACCACAAGGTTGATTTGTGAATTTTGGAAAGGTTACATTGTGGTTTTAAAAAATGTTGCAAGGTAAAGGTTACAATTTTAAATAACTTTGCAATGATGCATTTTGTGTGCATTTAGTTTCACAAGGTTGGGTTGTGAATATTGGACTTGTTGTCACACAATCTTGCAACTTAGTGCAAAGCTTTCACAAGGTACAAAATGATTGGAACACTAGAAAGTGTTATCAATATCACCTAGGCAACAACTTCCCTCATTTTAGTGAAGGATGAATCCAACACAAGGGAGGCTTATATTGTAACCTCTAGGGTCCCTAAGGAAAGACAAAATCAATTCTAAGGTCTCCTATATAGCTACCCAATTTACCACCAACTAAATACATAAAAAAATTTATGAAGGTGGCTATTCAAACTAAATTTCATATTTGGGATTAGTGTGATTTAAGGTTGGTTTAGGGGGTTTGTCAAGTTATTATCTAGTGAAAAATGATCCCCAAGTACTAGAAATATGAAAATTACTAACGAATGTTATAAAACTTGAATAAAAGATAAAAAAAATCCAATGACTGTGTTATAGCAACAATCAATTTTATCCCTTTAAATAGATTGTAAACAAGCAAAAACTAGGGATAAAACAATGGATAAAATTAGGGCTTAAATAACTAGCTAATTATGAAAATTAAAAGGCATATAACAGTCAAATAAGACAAAACATCCAACCCTAATATGGTTGTAATATAAATCGACAAGACAATTATGACAATAAGATGATTTTTAGATCAATATTATGCTCAAAGAATGAATATTTCTAGGGTTTTTATGGTTGAAAATTAGTATAAGTTATGACAAAACCCTAAATTTTCCCTCAAACATAAATAAAATTTGAATTTGAGAATTTACGATTGCCTAGATGGGAGAAGACTAATGCCTACTATTTTTGGGGGGCGTATGGGGTCAACTAAGGAATCCCTTGAGAGGATGTAAGTAGATATAATATCTAGGCTTGTCCACTACAAACCCTAGAAGATCCAACTAGTGCCTTACAAGCTTCAAGATAGTTCAAGGGAAAATAGTCCACTAGTAATCTTCCAAGAATTGTGAAGAAGGGACTTATTCAGTTAAAAAAAAAAAAGAGAGTGCACCGCCATCACTAGAGAAGTACAACTACACTTAAAATCATTTATAAACAACATCCAATAGATCAAGTGAGACAACTTACTCAAGAAATCAATTCATCTTCAAAACCCTAGCCAAGAGAATCTATGAAATTTGTAAAAGCATCCCCTAGACGTCATCCTCAAGACGTTGCTCTAGTTATCCATCCATAGAAATGATTAAAAAATGAGAAGTGCTTCTCTATTTATATGAGAGATCTAGCACCCTTCTCATTAAATTAATAATATTTTCCTAGCTTAAACCCTAAGAAAATATAAAAAAAAAATACCTTTATTTCCTTACAATCCCTAGATAAGGTCGCAATACATAAAATATTCATGATACAATAGTGGATAGGTCAAAATATCCCCAATAATGCTCCCAACATGAAGTAAAATGATCAAAAAGGTAATGCGTCCTCCATAAATGCATGTTCCTAGTTACACGTGTGGTCTCCAACGGTGGACAACTCACCCAAATGGTGTGAAGACGCATGTGTAGGTTCTCCAAAGTGAAACGTACAACCCAAAGGGTGCAATGTTTCAAGCTTCAAGTGTAAAGTCATTTCCAAAAGGTGTAACGTCCCCTCAAAAAGGTGCCACATCCTCTCAAAAGTGTTAGGTCGTCTCTACAAGGTGTGGAATACTCATAAGAAGCCCAATGCCCTAATAAAAATTAGGTCGTCCTCCATCAAGTGTGAAAGGTGACCTCCTGAAATTCCTCCAAAGGACCAAGGCTCATATCCATGTCATGTCCATGAAAAATACATGGTCCAAAGAGGGGCTCAAGTGACCCAATGTAACCATCAATCCGGGGGCATGTACACAAGTCCAATGCAACATAACAAGTAATCCATGTCAAATGTAAACGCCATTAGGTTGATCATAGCAAGCATCATCTTCAAACTTCACAATAACTCATAGAGTTCATACAATTTTTCAAGTTCAGGTATGAGAGGTTCATCATTAGCCCCTATTACATGTGTCAGTACCCACAAAGAGAAGTATTTCCCAAGAAACCCATCAAGGATCATGTGTAATGATAGATGGTATGGTTTGGGGCTGACTTCATGAGTGGTATTTCATAGTCATGTGAGGTTATGTAAGTTATTCATCCACATGAACGCCTTTGTAATGATGGAGTGCTTATGCAATGAGTTGTCATTTCCTTAACATGGTGTCTTTCCAAACGTCCTTTTTCCTTTTTCTTATTCATTTAACATTATCTAGCTTTTGACTTTTGCTTTGATTTATTTAGTCATTTTTTAAGTATGTATTCATTGCATAAGACTTAGGGTGATGACCTCATACCGAGGGGGCATTGGTCATGCTTTGTTTTCTTTGGTTATTTATCATTTATTTTCTTTCATTTTCTTTGCGTTTTGATTTTAGCATATTGTTCTTTCCCTTTTTTGTTTTAATATTAAGATGTGTCAACCTCGAGCGTTCAAGCTCCTTCTTCTCATGGGATTATGAAGCATGAACCTATATATGTCACATATGACAACCAACCCAAAAGGAAAGATAATGGAAATTGGGAAAGATGGAGAATGTTATGTATAGATTAGGAAATGGACATGTTATCCTTCTCAAAGTTCCTCGACAGTAAAACTCTACCCAAGAGTGAAAACAATTATTTAGGAGATGATGATCACCACCAAGGTGAAACAAGGCAAAAGGCACAAATTTATAGCATCATGATCCATTATTCGACCCAACCCATGGTCATAATTTCATGTCAAGTACATAAGGCATTAACACTTAATATGAAACAATGAAACAAGGTACCTTGTGTATGTCAAGAACCATAGTCATTAGATGAGAGTGAGCTGAGAAAATGTGGGAAGCATCATTGGTCAAGTGTATGTGGAGAACCATGGATCTCATTTGTATAAATATTGTCTATGATGTCTATCATAGGAGAGAAAATCTCCTTTACTTACCCTTAGATGTGAGTGGGTAACAACGGGCTCCAACATGGGGATTGCGCTCACCGTAAAGCACATGAGAACCTCACCAATCTCTATGATTCCAAGACCTACACTTAGTATCAATCTAAAAAATCCTACTACATCTCACCATAAAACCATTAGCAACAAAAGGGAAGGGGGATATGATCTCCCTGGTATATGGAAAATATAAATGAAATGAGACATAAATATTTATTTCATCATACATATACCATTTTTTTTTATAGAAAAGACTAAATCAAAACGAAATTAACTATAAATGCATAAAGTCAACTGATAACTGAAAATAAGCAAGTAAGAAAGAACAATCAAGATGCATAAATGAAACACACAACAACACCTACAATTATCCTACCTAATGCTACACCTAATAAATTAAGTGCCAGTTGCAAAGTAAAGCTTGATAAGTTATCCATTAACTGGAAAAGGAAACTTCTCCCCATCAGGGCTAGTTAGGTAGAAAGAATTAGCTCCAACCTTTCTCTCAAATTTTTAAGGACCAAGCCAAAGACCATCAAACTTCATATGAATACCTGGATTTTCCTTTCTTTTATCCCACACGAGTACAAGATCTCCCTCTTCAAGATATTTCTATCTTTCTTTATGATCAAATGTTCCTTTGATTTTATCTTAATTTCTCACCATTTGATCAAAAGCATCTCTTCTAGACTCATCCAAATCTACAAGTTGATCAATTCTTCCTTGCAAGGCATCTTGATTAGTTGTAAATTGTTGCATAAGATGAAATATAGGATTCCATAGGTTAATAGGCAAGTTTTCTTCCATTCCATACACTAATTCAAAAGGTTTTTTTCCAATGGAAATCTTAATCGTGATACGGTCTGCCCATAATGCATATTTAATCTTGCTATCCCAATTCTTTTTATTGTCACCCACAACCTTCTTAATGAAATTCATGAGGTTCTTATTACTAGATTTAGTCGATACATTTCCTTGTGGGTAATAATTAGAAGAATGAGACAACACAATTCCATATTTGAAGAAAAAAGTCTCCATAGCCAAATAACTAAAAGTCTTTGCATTATCGGTGGTGATTTTGGTTGGGGCACCAAATATTATGATTATTCTATCCTCAAGAAAATTCATCACAACTTTTTCAGTTTCCTTCTTCATTGGTGTGGCCTCTACCCACCTAGTGAAATAGTATGTGGCAATTAGGACCCATCGGTATCCATTACTAGAATTATCTTTAAACACGCCGATAAATTCTAAACCCCACTGTTGAAAAGGTGCTTCAACAATAACTGGTTTCAAAGGTAAAGTAGACAATCATTGTTTCCCCAAGAAGAAATGGTATGGTTGATAAGACGTAACATAACAATGAGTATCAATGAACAATGGAGGCCAATAGTAACCTTCCATCAATATTTTATGTTCTATTGTATGGGTTGCAAATTGACCCCCACAATACCTTGAACGAAATCAGAGAAAATTTTAGGGGCTATATATCGCCTGTGGGCTAATTTTCCATGCTTTTTCCGAAAAAAAGATTCATCAATTTCCATTTTTTCTAAAAGTGATTCACCCAAATTATATAGAATAAAATTATTTTACCTTAAAAATAGCCCCAATTTTATAGAAAATATATAAAATCCTTACAAATTTGAATATTTTTACAAAAATATGGCGAAACATTTTATAGTTTGCATATTAAGGACTAGTAAGATTTGTCAAGGTTTCTACATTCTGAGATAAATTTCCATCCTTAAAATTATCCCTTAACGAAATTCTTCAACTAGCTTGTTGGATTCTTCCTTATTGACACATCTAAGGATTATTTCATCAGAGTTTCTCCAACCAAGACCATCTTGAGTCAAACAAAATCTCATGGCTTTTAATCTCAAAGATATTCTCTTATGATCAACTAACTTGTTAGGACATGATAGATTCTTCAAGTAATAAATGATATTTGAATACCACTCATCATTTTCCAATTCACTCAAGACAACATTCACTTGATTACTCTCACCTAATCCAAAGGCTCTGTCAATTCCCTCAGTCAACATCTTAGGTAAACCTTGCCCATTTGTTACCTAAGTTGATTTAGTGTCTATGTTATACTCTTGAACCAACAACTTTACTAGGGTATAGGCTTGCTTATTATCACTCTTGCTCTTTGGTGAAAACACGTCATTGATAGTATCCTCGGATGCAAATGGGAAAATGGTAAGGTATTGAGAATTATCAGGGATAACAAGGTTCGATGTCGAGGTGATGGATTCTTTAATGTCTTCAAAATATTTCCCACCACAATGATCCTCTTCCGTTATCAACACTATTGAATTTGTAAAAACACACAAGTTGTCCAATGTTGCATCAGACCATATCAATCCATTCAAAGGGACTTTAGAATCTTCTACTTGGTGTCTTATAGTGGGTTGTCTATCAAGAGTGACAAAGGTTCCTTCACAGGTTGGGTGTTAAGTTTTAATGCTTTTCAACAATAATAGCATAAATAAGATCACTGAGAAACACACAATCACAAGTTACACAACATTTTATCCTGGGAAACCCTCATGGGGGAGAAAACCCAACAAAAACTTCCTCAATATAGATTGCCAATACAATGCCTAGAGAAAGACGAAAACACTAAAGATAATCCCACACTAAGCATGCACCTCTCTCTTCTCCTTCTTCTAACTGCAACTTCCTTCAAAACTTGCGCACTAGATGAGTGACTTGAGTGAGTGAGAGAATGAGGCATCACACACTCTTAATTATACTAGTTGGGAGGCACTAGGGTTGTGTCTCTTCATCAAGCTGGGCCGACTTCTTCACTTAGTGGCTAAAACCACTTTAATTATCCCTAGGGGGAGAATTTACAATCACCATCATAAAACTAGGGTTTGACCAATCCACAAAAGGGAATCTGGTCATATAAAAGACTCGACAAGATCAATCCACAAAAGGGGATTTGATTTATATAAAATGACTCAATAATAATTAGAATATTCTTCGCAGTTACAATATTTCAACACTCCCCCTTAACAAGAAGGGTATTCTACCGACACAACCCAATACAACATCATCAAGAGAGAGAGAGGGAAACAACATCATCAACATCTGGAACATTGACTGGCATATCTATAAATCATCGGAAGTTTTATCTCATCATCATCATCAACAACATCATCATCGTTCACAGTGTGGAGCTGGAGTATCATCATCAACAGCAACATGAAGCTGAAATATCAACATTGGTAGCATGAAGCTATAACAACAACATCACCAACACAAGATTAGTACAACATTATCAACAATAACAACACGAGGTTGATATAACATCCATCAACAACACAAGGTTGATGCAACATCATCAACAACACGAGGCTAGTACAACATCATCAACAACATGAGGCTGAATCAATAAGCATCATCAACACAAGACTGAAACAACAACATCAGCAACACGAGGTTGAGACAACAACATCATCGACACAAGGTTGATATAATAACATCATCAGCACGAGGTTGAGATAACAACATCATCATCAGCACGAGGTTGAGATAACAACATCATCAACAACACGAGGTTGATACAACATCAACAATAGCATCATCAACACAAGGCTAAGATAAAAACATCATCAACATGAGGCTGAGACAACATCAACAACAACATCATTAGAACGAGGTTGAGATAACAACATCATCAACACGAGGCTGAGCCAACATCAACAACAACATCATCAACATGAGGTTGAGATAACAACATCATCAGCATGAGGCTGAGACAACATCAACATGAGGCTGAGATAAGAACATCATCATCATATGGAAACATAATGAGGCAGGTGAAAAAACAACATTTTGTGGTACTCTGGTAGACCGTCCTTATCGGACCTTCAAGATATTCCCAGGAATCATAAGATTCCCTGGGATATAAAAATTCTAACGGAGCTACCATGTGGTACTCTAACAAACCATCCTTACCTTACCTTCGAGATCTACCCAGGAATCATAATATTCCCTAGGATATAAAATCCTAATGGAGCTACCACTACTAACCACAACTGGTATATACATGCACAAGTACTCTGACAGACCGTCCTTACCAGACCTTCGGGATCTATCCATGGATGATCAATCCCCTAGGATATAAAATACTAACTGAGCTACCCGTTGTTGGTCAGGATACCATAGTAGCATCAACATCACTCCCCCTTTCGAGGGAGGTCCTTTTAGACAACACCAAGATTGTCTCGGAAGTGCTCAAACATCACACGAGACAGAGGCTTGGTCAACACATTTGCAACCTGCTCATCTGTACCAACATATTGGAGCTTTATAGCTCCCCTCTGCACCATATCATGAATATAGTGATATCAGATCTCTATGTGCTTTGACTTATCATGGAACACATGGTTCTCCATCATCTTTATGAAACTTTGGTTATCACATAGAATCATGGTGGCTTCCATCTCCAGGTGGCTTCCATCTCCAGATTGAATAGACATGTCAACAACTTCTGAAGCCATATGGATTCACAACTGGAAGAACATGCTGCAATGTATTCTGCTTCTGTCGTGCTAAGAGAACTACTAGATTGCTTCCTACTTTGCCATGAAGTCATGGTTGAACCCAAACTGAAACAACATCTTGAATTTCTCTTCCTATCAGAAAAACTTCCAGCCCAATCTGAATCAATATATCCAAACCGTCTGAAGTCATGATCTCCAGTATAGCAGAGACCATATTCCAACGTACCCTTAAGGTATCTCATCACGTGTTTTGCATCTACAAGGTGAACATGTCTGGGCTCTACCAGACACTGACTCAAGGTGTTCACAACAAAACATATATCTGGTTCGGTATTCGTCAGATACATCAACAAACCAATAATATGTCTGTACAGAGTAGCATCAACCAATTCTGAGGAAGTATCTACCAGGAGCTTCAACTTTGTTTCCATGGGTGTGTTCATGGCTTTACACTCCAACATATCAAACCTCTTCAGTGTTTCAATTGCATACTTCCCTTGGTTAAGGAAGATTTTCTCTGGGCTCTTCCAAACCTCAAGACCTAAGAAATAATGCATGAGACCTAGGTCTAGGTATTTCATCTCAAATTCTGCAACGAGCTTCTTCTTACAATCTGTGATGAGCTTTTCTTCTCTAGTTAAGAATAAGTCATCCACATACAACAACAATATAATTGGCTCATCATTCATAACCTTGAAGTAAATGTTAGAATCAACTTTACTCTTGGTAAATCCCAAGATCGTCAGGAAACTTTCAATTCTACCATACCAAGCTCTAGGAGCTTGCTTTAATCCGTACAAAGCTTTCTTCAATCTGCATACACGAGTCCTTTTGTCTTCAACTTCAAACCCTTGTGGTTGTTCAATATACACTTCTTCTTCAATAACACCATTCAAGAAGGTTGTTTTCACATCCATCTAGTGTAACTTCCACTTCATCTTAGCTGCAAGGGCTATGATAGTTCTGATAGAAGTGTCTCTGGCTACAGGAGCAAACATCTCTTCATAATCAATGCCTTCACTTTGAGAAAAGCCACGAGCTACAAATCTTGCTTTATATTTTCAATACTTCCTTCTGTAGCATGTTTTATCTTGTATAACCATTTGGAAGATACCACATATTTTCTCTTTGTTCTGGGAACTATTTCCCATACATCATTCTTTATAATGGACTGGTAATCTTTTGTCATGACATCAACCCATTCTTTCTTTTGAATGGCTTCTTCAAAGTAAGTAGGTTCCTTTTCTATGAGATCACACATCAAGGCCGTATAGCTAGATAATGGCTTAGGTTTCTTGCTTTGTCTCATGGTTCCTTCTAGGGAACCATACTTCTCTCCATCTTGAATAAGTTCCCTTTCCCAAGATGGCTTTCTCTTGTGAGAGATCGTCATCTGGGGAGGTTCTTGAGATTCTATCATATCATGATCTTTTGGAATCTCATCATTGAGAGTAATTGTGACTTCCTTCACGGGTTCTACAACTCTGGGAGCTACAAGTTCTTCTTCATATACTTCTTCAAGCTAGCACGCACTTGATCTTATGAGTGTTGCATCTTCATCAAAGGTTACATCTCTATTGATCTCAATATGATGGTAACCTGGTATGTAAATTCTGAAGGCCTTTGAGACCTCATAGTATCCAAAAAATATTCCCTTCTTTCTTGAAGGGTCCAACTTAGTTCTCATTTCTTTCGGAATGTGTACAAACACTGGACAACCAAATATCTTGAGACGACTTACTTTTGGCTTCTTTCTAGAGAATATTTCTTCGGGGGTTTTGAATCCAAGTGCACTATGGGAAAGTTTGTTTTGTACATAGACTGTTGTTCTTGCTGCTTCAACCCATAAGTGCATTGGAAGATCTTGATCGTGGATCATAGTCTTCACTGCTTCCATTATTGTTCTATTCTTTCTTTCTGCCACACCATTATGTTGAGGATTATAGGGAGTGGTGACCTCCCTCTTAATCCCAACATCTCTGCAAAAGCTTCCAAACTATTTTGAGGTGTATTCTCCTCCATTATCTGACCTGAGTATTTTGATTTTTATTTAAGAGAGATTTTCTACCAAGGTTTTGAATTCCTTGAATTTTCCAAGTACTTCATCTTTTGATTTCAAGAAATAAACTCCAAGTCTTGCAAGAGTAATCATCAATAAATGACACATAGTATACATACCCACTTAGAGAGGTTGATGGCATTTGGACCACAAACATAAGAGAGGGCAAGTACAAACTTCCTTCTTCTGGTACATAAGATACCTCCTTTATTTTCATCAGGGTTCTTGTCATGTGCTTAAGAGCCAGGTATCACATAACATAATCTTCAATTTCTTCCTTAGTTAATTTCTTGGGTGGCTCATCATCTTCATCAGCATGGGCATGATGTATTTTTTTATTTTTGTTCTTGAATTCTTTCCTTTTGGAAGGAAAATTCTTAGCAATGTGTCCCGTCTTATCACAATGATAACATTGATAAGAGGAGAAATTTTTTTCTTTTCTTTGTTCCTTCTAATACTTCTGGAATCTTCTTTGAGGGTGAGATTCTTTATGGGTGAATATCTTTGGGGAGTGAGATTCCTTATGAAGGTGGGTCTCCTTTTGGAAATGAGACCTTTTCTTTCCTCTTTTAGCATGAGCAGCTAAGGTTTGATCTTCATCCCTTAATAGTACTACTTCTCAGTTTGCCACTCTTCTTTCTTCTTAAACACATTCTTCCCATAAGCTATCAAAATTGAGTTTTTCTTTTCTTGCACAGATAGTTTGGATGAAAGCATCCCAAGGTCTTGTGAGACCATTGAAAGTTGTCATTATGAGTTCATCTTCATCTAGGTTGTCTCCAATTGCTTCTAATTGTTCCTTGAATTGAGAAACCCTAGAGAAATAGCCATGGATTGTTTCTCCCTTCTGCATCTTTGTACTTTTGAGTTGGGTTCTCAAGTTCATCTTCCGGTTGATGTTCTTTCCTTCATACATTCTGGTTAGGTCATCAAACATTTATTTTGGAGTATTCTTAAAAGACATTTGAGGGATCAAGTGATCTTTAATGGAGTCTACAATTATCCTTTTGGCCCTAACCATATCCTTCTTGTACTTTGCTTTGGTTGCTTCTTCTTTGGGTTCTGGTACATTTTCTTTTATGAATTTTTCTAGGTCATTCTCTTCAAGAATGAGTCCAACCTGTACTTCCAGGCACAAAAGTTTTCTACACCTTCTAACTTGTCAACAAGCTTAGTGCTTGCAGACATCTTGACTTGGAGCTAGAAAAAATGACCAAAAATGAAAATGCTCAGAAACTGAATCTGACCTTACCAGGAGATGCACTTAGTTGAGCTGAGTAGGCTGGAGCTGTTAGATTTCAAAACTTTCAAGTTTTACCCTTCGAAACTTGACTTGCGGAAATCTGGATTGGTACTTTTGGTACTAGTTCTAGTTTTTGGTTTTCTGGTACCAGTCAAAACTAGGGATTGACTTTCTGGAGGCTTTGTCCACTGAAAAGGTGTGCTCAAGATGCCAATGAGTTCGCTAGGCTAGGGAGCACTTCCCTAGATGTCTTTTAGTCAAAAATTCCCTTCCAACAAAAGCCCTAATTTTCTTGTACGACAACAATTACGTTTTTGGTTACCCAATGAAAGGTGCTCTCTTCAATTTAGCTCTGATACCATGTTAAGTTTTAATGTTTTTCAACAATAATAGCATAAATATGAACACTAAAAAATACACAAACACAAGGTACACAACATTTTATCTTGGGAAACCCTCATGGGGGGGGGGGAAACCTAGCAAAAACTTCTTTAATATAGATTGCCAATACAATGTGAAGAGAAAGACCAAAGCACTAAAGATAATCCCACACTAAGCATGTGCCTCTCTCTTCTAACAACGTCCTTCAAAACTTGTGTACTAGATGAGTGACTTGAGTGAGTAAGAGAATGAGGCATCATCCACTCTTATTTATACTAGCTGGGAGGCACTAGGGTTGTGTCTCTTCATCAAGCTAGGCCGACTTCTTCACTTAGTGGCTAAAACCACTTTAATTATCCCTAGGGGCCAACTTTATAATCACCATCATATAACTAGGGTTTGACCAATCCACAAAAGGGGATTCGGTCATACAAAAGACCCAACTAGATCAATCCACAAAAGGGGATTTGATTTATATAAAATAACTCAATAATAATTAGAATATTCTTCGTAGTTACAATATTTCAACATTGGGATGGTTGAATAAGATAGATCCATTTGAGTGCTACCCCCAAAAGTTGCAACGCATTTTCTAAACAATAACATTCCCCAAACATCAAACACATCTATGATTACAACATCCATTAAGACAAAGATATCTAGATATGCAACTAGATGAACCTTCAAATCCTTAATTAGATCACAAACCTTAATTTCTCTTGAGTCAATATTGCATACATCCTATATGGTCTTGTGGTTTTCAATCCCAATTGGTTCTTGACCTTTAAAGACATCACATTGGAGGAAGCCCCATAATTTGACATACAATTATGAAGAAGGAGGTTATTCACTACCAAGGTGATAAATAAAGGTGCATGCCCTCCATTCTTTTTATCAGTATTCATAGTTTGCAATACAATAGGATGGTCCTTAGGTTCATCTTCAACACTCAATCATTTTCCTACCTTATCCATTTCTGAAGGGATCTTGATTAATTCAATGAAAGGCACAAGTATTAGATAAGACATTCATCACATCAACATTCAATTGCACATCACCATTCTTATGTGATGTTGATGGAGGAGTAGGATTGGTATCCAATGGTAAAGGATATGTAGTCCACTTTCTAGCAAGTGGTCCAGAGTCATTGGGTTGTGAAGTTCCAGGTGCTTTATTTATTCTAGTGTATTGCAAGTACTTCTCTTTCCTGAGCTTATTCTTAGACTATTCATCCATGGAATTTAATGTTTCCAACCTAGCTATCCTAGCATCATGACTCTTTTTCTTAATTAGTTCCATTTTCTCAACAATCATAGTATAAGTTTCCCCAAGTATGGTATAGATAGGATCTAAATCTTCAACGAATTTCATATGTTCATAACTACTAAGATCTTCATTTTGTTCATATTCTTGGTTTAGAGAGAAATCTCATTCCCTCCCAAGTCACTCCTTGGTTAACCATATCAAAAGGGGCACTACTATTAGGGACTCTTTGCTCAGGAGGATTTCTATTTCTATTCCACCCATAGTTTCCTCTAGGTTGATTATTGTTATTGTATTGAGGTCTACAACGAAAATTTTGTGGTTGAGCCCTTTCCCTTTCCAAAATAGTTACCTATTTAGGAGAGTGGCTTGGGGTCACCTGATCACAATTTTGATTCATAGCCATTATAGGATCTTAAGTCGGATTGGCATTATTCATTTCCCTAGGCTTCGTTTTCAGCCTTAGCATGAGGTGCATTAAAAGGTTCTACCTTGGAAGCCAACATATTTTCTTCAAAATTTCCAGCTCATTCTTACGATTACTCAAGGGTCTTTGTGAACTTGTCTTTTAGTATGAAACCAAATTTCCCATCAAAAGAATTGGAAACCAAGGGATGATACCATATGTTGGCTTCAGATCATAAAGGATTTGTTCTACCAGTTTTCCAAATCTTTCATCAAATTCCCTTACAGTTTCATTATCCTTCTTTTTTATCTCATGGAATTTTAACATTAATCTACCATATTTTCTTATCTTATCGCCCATCTTTTCATAAAGGCATCATGGAAGGCTTGTCAAGACTTAATGTTTTTTTTAGGGATATTATTATACCATGATCTTGCATTTTCTTCCAAAGATCTAGAAAAGAGTTTCATAACTACATCATCATGTTCATTCGGGATGGGATGATGTTCAAAAGAACCGTAAAATGAAGACAAGTGCTCTTCAGTAGTAATGACATTAATGCCAAAAAACTTAGGTAACCACTATCATGCATATTATAAGGGTAACCTTGAATTCCAAACATGTCCAGGGCCTTGTAGGTATTGGTAACCCATGGTTACAAAGCCATTGGATTTATTCTTGGAGAATTATTGAAAAGAGTTCTTATCACAGGAAAATTTGGAGGAACTCTTCTTTTATAGACCTTTGGAGGATCAATGTATCTAGAGAAAGGTCATTGGTTGGAACTTCCAACTCTTGGGTTCGCTTGTTATGGAGTCGTCAGATGAGTACACTAGGTCAGGATTTGGTGTACATTCATCAATAAAGGTTGAAGTGTAGACTTCAGATTTCCGAGGACTCGATTCTCCTCGAAAATAGTGCCAAAATGTTATCACACAATCTTGCACCCTAGTGCAAAGCTTTCACAAGGTACAAAATGATTGGAACATTAGAAGTGTTGTCACTAGTCACCTAAGAAACAACTTCCCTCTTTTTAATGAATGATGGATTCAACACAAGGGAGGTTTCCCTAATAGCATCTATGATTCCTAAGGAAAGACACAATCAAGTCTAAGTCTCTTAGGAAGCTACCCAGTTAACCACCAACCAATATATCAAACAAGTTATGGATTAGGTGGTTACTCAAAGTAAATTCCAAATTTGGGTTTTATACACTTTAATGTTGGTTTAGGGGGTTAATCAAGTTATTATTCAATGCAAATGATCGTCAAACACTACAAATTGAAAATCACTCCACATTGTTGCAAAACGTGTATAAAAGATAGATAAATTGTAGCAGTAAACAAATTATAACAACAATAAACTTTACTCACTCAAATAGATTTTAGACAATTGATTTTTAGGGCTAAAACATAGAATAAAACTAGGGTTTCAAGTAACTTGTTAATTCAGAAATTTCAAGGGATATAATAGCCCCAAAAGACCAAGACATCCAACCCTAAAATAGCTACAATAAAAACCAACTAGGGCACAGTTCCAATAAAAAAAATTAGGTAAAAAATACAGAAGGAAACCCTAAACGTCTAGGGTTTTGATGGCTGAAAAATTAATGTAAGATAAATTAACCCTAGAAATCACCCTAGATCTACTTACATCCTTTCAAGGGAGTCCTTAGTTAACCTCATATGCCCCAAAAAAATAGTAGGCACAAGCCTCATCCATCTTGTCAATCATAAATTCTAAAATTCAAATTTTATTTTTGTTTCAAGGTAATTCTAGGGTTAATTTAGCTTACATTCAGTTTTCAGCTATCAAAACCCTAGACTTCTAGGGTTTCCTTATGTAGTTTTGACCTAAATTTTTTTTTTATTGCAACCTTGCCCTCACTGATTTTTATTGCAGCCATTTTAGGATGGATGTCTTGGTCTTTTTGGGCTGTTATATCCCTTGAAATTTCAAAATTAACAAGTTACTTGAAACCCTAGTTTATTCTATGTTTTAGCCCTAAAAATCACTTGTCTAAAATCTGTTTGAGTGGCTAAAGTTTATTATTCTAATAACTTGTTTAATGTCGTAATTTATCTATATTTTATATGAGTTTTGCAACAACATTGATTGATTTTCAGATTTTAGTGTTTGGGGATTATTTTGCATTGAATAACAACTTGATTAACCCTTGAGTAACCACCTAATCTAGCTGGCTTGATATATTTAGTTGGTGGTTAATTGGGTAGAAACCTAGGAGACCTTAGACATGATTGTGTATTTCCTTAAGAATCCTAGAGGCTACTAGGGAAACCTCCCTCGTGTTAAATCATTTCTTCACTAAAACAAAAGAGGTTGTTGCCTAAGTGATAGTGGTAACACTTCTATGTTCCACTCATTTGCTACATTGTGAAAGTTTTGCACTATGGTGTAAGATTGTGAAATAATAGGACTAAATGTTAAAACTATAAGCTTTTGTAGAATTTGAAGAAAAATCAAAACAGTGTTTTTGTCCCATCTTTCTTGTTCTAGTTTGCATCATTATAATGTGTAACTTCTTTTAGGTTTAAAGTTGTAAGAACCAAGTAGTGTATAGGGTGCTTAATTGTAGTGTGAGAATCTGTTGATCTATTGAATTAACATATGTTATTGTTAACTGTAATTATAAGTTCAAAATAAATCTTCTTTAACAAGCTACAATTAAGTCAGTTGCTCAAGTTCAATAGATACCTAAAGAAAAATGAAAATATATGTACAAGATCAACATAGGCGTGACAAGCTAGTGCTAATGCCCTCAAAAATGCAAAATATCACTCAAAATGATGATCGCTACAAAGCTTAAAATTTAGACATTGGATTGCATTCAATTAAGTATTTTACATGGTTATACACAATACTATCAATCTGGTTCAGCATTCTTCCATCAAACATGTGGAAGAGTTCACTTGTATTCTCATTCATTGTTGACTTAGGATTTAACAACTATGGAGATCCTAAGTCTAGCACTGAAGAACCTTTTCCTCCTAACCAGATTCTCATTTTTGTTGTTAACCTTGACAACCCTGAATTTAAATTGCTTGGTACAGAAATTGGGGGTGCCTGGTCTCAAGAATCTTGGAATATTACACAAATTTGCATCCTTCTTGAGATTTTCAAAAGACGATATGGGTGGATCTTCAGAAGGTCAAGGATTTGTTTGAATCCAGTTATGGGTCATTTTTGGGAGAAAATGAGATTGGAATGGTAAGTCGTGGAGGCAAAAGGAATATAGGTGACTCTTCTAAACAAGAACTCCATAGTAACAAAAGCATGTGGGAATGTGATGAGACCATTATGAAGCAAGTTGCATATTATTTGAGAATGGAAGCAAACACAAATAAAAATAAGCATTGGAAACCCTTAAGGAAAGGTTGATGTGTCCCCACCAAGAAATCTCGATTATACCACTACAAGGAAAATACTTCACAAATCAACCTTCAAGTTATATTCTACTTGGAGATTGGGACTTGGTGATGAATAAGGTCTATTACAAGATCAATGATGTGCAAATAAGGCTAAAGGAAGATTTGGGCATATTAAAGGACACTGGGAAAGACACAGTTGAATCAAAATTGGACCTAGTAGAGCAGATGACATCTCTTAACAAGTCAGTGAAGATTGAATCACGAGATCATTAAAAGCTAAGGTTATACTGAATGAAACCATATGTTTT
>JASDQU011400791.1:0-12765 GCA_032191745.1 Picea mariana
ATGAGAAAAATATAGGCTGTAGTGGCACTTTCAATTACAAAAGCTGAATACATGGCAGCCATTCATGCAAGCAAGGAAGTAGTATGGTTACAAATATTGCGTTCAGGTATTGGGTTGGTACAACAAGTAGTGAGATTATATTGTGACAGTCAGAGTGCAATATTCCTGGCAAAGAACCCAACTTATCGTTCAATGACAAAGCATATTGATGTTCAGTATCACTTTGTGAGAGACATGGTTGAGGAAAAGAAGGTGTTGTTGGAAAAGGTTGACACTTTGAAGAATGTTGCAGATTCATTGACAAAGTCTGTAAGCACAGAAAAGTTCTCTTGGTGTAGAGTAACAATGGGCATTTTTTTCCCTAGATTGTTGACTATATAATCCCCTGGATCCTTGTATGCAAAGAAAAAAACAAGTGGGAGAATGTTGGGTATGTGTTATATTCTTTGCATGTGTGTTTGTGGGCGCATTAGATATGACAACTTTGTCTGATGATCCCTCTAGTAGTGCTCTTTGTGTCATGTGTGTCGGGTGCTTTCCTAGGGGGGGAAGGTATTCCCCCCCCTGGTTATGTGCAGCATTCGACAATGGGTGGTAGCCTGGGCCTGACGGGGTTCGGGGCAACGTCCCAAAATTTTGTTTTGGGCATTTTTTTCTATTTTTAGTGGTTTTGTAAATTAATCCCAAATTAAGGGATTAGGATTTTGGTATCTATGGAATACCTAAAAACATTGTATATATCTTGTATGGTGAATGGTGAATATAATAAAGGTTTTCCCGGTTGAGGGTTTCCGTTATAAAATCTCTGTGTACTCTGTGTATGAGACATTGATTAGATTCTATTTTGCTTAAGAATCTATATGCATTTCTTTACTTCACATGTTTAAAAATTACAGTTGACCCCATTCTCCCCTTAGAGAATACAACCCAAGTGGTCGATTTGATGTCATTATTAATCGATCCTACTCTCCCGCTAGAGAGTAAACCTGATTCTGCCAATGTTTTTCTTGTTGATACATAATCTACTGTGTTGGGGGGAATCCATCCTCCTGCCGTGAAACCTCCTCCAAGTAATGAGGCCATCCTTTTTGATTGGGGTGTGCTAACTGGAGCTCATCTTCCCTCCCACATTCCTTTCAATATTACAGTACAGGCTTGTGGACGAGTTGTTCCTCATACACTAATAGATGAAGGTTCGTCCATTAGTATTTTGTTCTCTATTAATTGGTAAGACTTGGGTTATCCTCAACTTGTGCCAATTACCTAGACTCCGTTCTCTTTAACAGAAGAACCAATCACCCTTTAGGGATCCTCCCTTAGTTTTCCGTAACTTTGGGAGGGAAAAAAATCTTTAACAATGTTATGGTAGTCCAGGACCCCCTGGATTTTGATTCACTCCTTGGGTGAGATTATGTCTATGACATGAATGCTATTGTGTTCACTCTTTTTCATGTGATATATTTCTCGTACAATGGAAGAATGGTGACTATTGATCAAATTTTGTTTGTTGGCCCTGACTTGACCATCAACCCAATGACCTCCCTAAACGGGTCTTATATGTAGTTGGTATCACCCCTGCAACAGGTCAATTATGTGGCATTATCTCCCATGCCTTCAGCTACCAATGAAGATGAGCCTCTCCCTGTAAGATCATCCTCTGATGACTTGGATCTGGTAGTTGACATGGTGATCTCTTCGGTAGGGATATTGGAGCCTGATATCCTTACCCCTGTCGCGGCCCTAGACATGTGTTCCTTCCAAATAATTTTTCTTCCATCTAGTGAAGATCTCTTGGAATCCATGACCAAGTTTTGTCCCTTGACATGGTGTCCTTCTAGAGCATTTTCCTCTTGGAAGCCATGATTAAGAAGATTTAACAATCATAGTTTTCCTCTCTGTAGAAATCTCATTAAAAAATGAAACATAAGCCTTGAGCATAGTTTTTCTCTCTATGGTAAGCTCATTAAAAAATGCAACAAAAATCTAGGGACTAAACCCAGAGCCTTGAGCATAGTTCTTTTCCTGTGTCAAGCTCATTAAAAAATGAAACAGTCACCTCTCCTGTCAAGTCGAGTCTTTCGCTAGATCTCGTAGATGTCGAGTCAAGTCTTTCGTTAGGACTTGTTTTTGAACCTTCATTTCATCCACCTGTATCCTTTTTCTCCATCTAGTATAGAAATTGGTGACAACCTCAAAGTTAGTGAATGAATTGAAGGTTGGGGGGCATGTCTCCAGCCTTTGATGATCATTCTAGAGTTAAGCCACTAGATTTGAAGCTGGGGGTAGAGTACTGAGCTTAGTCTTTGTTCTTTCTAATGATTGAAAATACATGAGAATGTAACCAAGTAGAATTTTATCACTTTTTCGAACTCGTAAAGGTTATACAAAAAAGGAAGCCCTTAGAGTCTCCTTTAATCTCTTTTCAGACTCTCTAAACATGAAAAGATTTCCAAGTGATCTTTCTTCCTTACACACTCGTTAAAAGGTTTGAAAGGACGTCTTTCAAGTGATAATTTATCTCTTTTTCGGCCTCGCGAGAATAAAATTACGAGAAAGGACAACCCTGTAGTCATCTTTAAGTTGTTTTCTGACTCTTTAAGCATGAAAAATCATTGATTTTACCTTCTCCAGACTCGTTAAAAAAATCATACATTGAAGGGCCCATACATGACCTAACCCTTACTTTTTCCAGTTAGTTAAAAAAAGGAAGAGGGACTTACCGAAGGTGAGTTATATTGAGCATTTGTTACGCTCCTCGAGCTCATTAAATTAAAAAAGAGGTACTCATCTATCTGGATGGGGGAAAAATTGAAAGAATCAAGCCAAGAAGTTTTTGAAAACATTACCAGTAACTCTTACGGTCGTCCTTGAACATCAGGACATCTATTCACATGGTTAGATACGTACTACATCGGGATAGGTAAGTACACAACTCTATGTAGCGAGAACAACTTCCTAAGGTCAAATTAAATCCCAAATCTTGACGAACAAATAGAAGGATGTGCTTTGTCCAAGGGAGACTCATTGTGCTTCCAAGAAAGAAAATATATTTCCCGTCTTCTTTTTGGGGTATTTTTGATTTTTTTGTCTTTTTCAATATTTTTAAAGAACTTGAAAAATAATAAAATAATTCTATGTTACAAAGGAGGAACGAGTGTCGCAAGCATACTAGTTCCAAGCACAAGGAAAACACTAATGCTCATAGCAAGGAGACATGTGCAGGAAAATGACACTTGGGGAAAATTCCTCCATGGGTCAAGGTATCAGGTCGCAGAGGTAAAGTGCCACAAGGCTTGCATATAAGGCATGCTTCAAAGGTTTAGTTGAGAGCAAAATGGAGTCAGCATTTTCCAAAGATGCAGAGATGCAATTGCGATTAGTAGGACACGATGAAACCCTCTTCAATGTATTTTTTACGAGCCCAAAGAAGGTAAGATCGGTAGTTTTTTCACATTTAGAGAGTTTGAAAAAATGTAAAAGAAGACTCCACTGGGGTACCTTTTTCAAAAATATTCTAGTCGGTTCGAAAAAGTGGTAAACTTGCACCAAAAACATGTCTATTCATAACCGTTTTAATGAGTGTTACAAAGACAAGATCACTTGAAAATATTTTCAATTTTAAGGAGTCTGAAAAGAGATTAACTATGGACTCACAACCTTTTTCTAAATTTAGTCTCCTTAGCCCAAAAAATTATAAAATTTACTTAGGAGAACTCTCCCCACGAGACGAATCTCCCGAGGTGTACGCTTTTCCTCCTTAATCTATAGGCCAGAAAAAGGGGTAAACTCATTCTAGTAGATGTTCTTCTGTACCAATTTAATGAGTGTGAAGGAACAAGGTCACTCGACAATATTTTCAATTTTAAAGAGTCTGAAAAGAGATTAACTATGGACTGCGTAGGGGTGTTCTTTTGGACCAATTTAACGAGTGTGAAGGAACAAGGTCACTCAACGATATTTTCAATTTTAGGGAGTCTGAAAAGAGCTTAACTATGGACACCATGGGGGTACCTTTTTTGTAAATTTAGTCCCTTAGGCCCAAAAAAGGGTTAAACTTATACCTGAGAATACTCTTATAGTGAACTGAAGCTCCTAGAGTATACCTTTGTTTGTAAAATTGACCATCCAGACCGAAAAAAGGGTAAACTACCACCGGACAGATGCACCTTCAAGTTTTAGTTTGCCGAGCATGAAGGACAACAAGATCGATTGACAATATTTTCATGTTTAGAGATTCTGAAAAGGGATTAAACAAGACTCCAAGATGTTGCTTTTATCAGTTAATCCCAACATGATTGATAAGCATAAATGTAGTCTTGTCAGATGCTTCTTTCGGATTTCAAAATGAGCTTGAAAGTGAAAAAAGTATGATCATTTTGGGAGTCCTGAGGGTGAATCCAAGAGTGATGAAACATCAGACATATGAGGTTCAATATCGTAACCATGACAGGACTAACAAGGACTCCCGAGCCTAAAGTCATTAGAGACAACATGGATGCCAAAATGCAACAAGGATCTATCTAATGCATCCATGTAAAGGTAGGCTCTACCACCTAACCAAGACACTTATAAAACAACAAAGATGGTTCTGTGTCGCACTTCGATGGGATCGATCATATGGAAAAGTGGAAAATACAATGAGATGCAGAAAGTGGAGGTGGAATCCTAACTTATGTGCAAAAAGTTGGAAAAATGACTTTTACCAAAGGACATTTTAAAAGTGACCCATCTCCCAAAACGTTTTCCAAACCAAAAGTGAAGTTCATCATAACATCTAATGAGAAGCTCAAGAACCACATTAAATGATTTTCAAGACAGAAAAAATGACAAAAGGGTTCAAAAAAGTGGCACAAAAGGCCAAAAAAGTGGCACAAAAGGCCAAAAAAGTCTATAAATAGAAGCTGACAGCTCATTTTCACCATTGCAAATTGAGAGTTAACCAAAAAGAGAAAAAGACCCCTTTGCTAAAAGAGTTGATTTCAGGAGCTTCAGAGGATGAAATGAACTTCCTCTCGGACCAAGTAAGTATAAACTCATCCCTCTTGCCTTTCCATACTTTAATTATGCATTTTTTTTAGTTTTTGAGGGGGTGCACCCTTCTAAAAAAGGGCGGCCCTACATGTACGTGGGATGTCCAAGGACAACCCACATATATCTATAGGAAGAAAACAGTCTGCCCACAGATGTATGCAACTATGTCCAAAACAACCCGTGTACACCCTCAAACATTTTGAAAAAATGAATATGCAAGAGCTAATTCCCCCCCTGAACTTGTCATGTGACAGGATGTATGCCCACTGGAGGGAGAGGGAGCACAAGGATATTGATGTCTTGGTCGATGAGGAACTTGCTTCTATCACCATATTTAAACAATGCGGGTTATGGAAATTCTATCGGTGTCCACTCATGAGGGAACAACCAAGGCTGATGAATGCCTTGGTGGATTATTGGCACCCTTATGCTGAGGCGTTTATGTTTGAGGGGCAGTCGTTGACTCTAATGACTGAGGATATATACTTTCTGGTTGGCCTCTCGAGGAGAGGGGAACCAGTCAACTTGCATTCATTTCCTCTTGGACCCCACAACATCACTGAGCTTATCAGAATGCATTGTGAGGCTGACACTGATAAAGTAGGTTCTTAGGTGCCAATCAATAAGATTACCAACCTATCATTGAAGGTGATAGTTTTTCTTATTGGGTGAATCATGGACTTACATCAGGCCTCCCGAGTGCACATGTATTATGCGATGTAGTGCTTAAATGCACAAGTATTTGACTGGAGCATGACCATGCTTGACTGCATGAAGAGGCAACTCACAGAGTGCTGAGGGCGAAGTAACAAAAACTTTGGGTTTGGTACCATTTTGTGCTCTTTCTTCTTTGAGAGGGTACCCAACCTTGGTCCACGAGAGTCAGTGCGGGGGCATGTGGCCTCCTTCCCAACAGTCTGTATATGGGCAACATTGCTGCCATGATAGGGCAGAGGAAGGACCATAGAGGCCTTCGACGATGCATTTTTTTTACTGGTGGGAACAACAGATTCCAGTGATATAGGACTACCCCTATGTTGCAATCAACTTTTCCAGGGATCCAGACATGACCGTACCTCCTAGAGAGGAGCGAGGAGAGATGGGTACGTGTGTTTTTAACATTATTTAATTTTTAATTTCTTTTTTTATATATCATTTTTTATGTGTTCCAGAGTATCTGACAACTATGTATCTGTTATGTACAGATGTGGGACCAGTGCATCCAACATACTTCTAGAGGACCATGTGATGTCCTTGACTAGAGGCAGTACCAGCAACAATTGCTGGACCAACAACAACAACAGGAGGACCTCCAACTGGAGAGGCTAAGAGATTTTTGAGATGGGTGGGGCGGAACCTCACCGCACTCACTTGTGCAATTCCCATGGCTGAGATCGAGGATCTCTCACCATCGATGCAACCTCACATAGTTGGGGTGCCACGAACTTGGGTCCAACTCTTCCAATGTTTGGTGAACGTCGTGGTTCACTTTGGCAGGGCCTGTAGGCCCCGTGCTTAGCTAGGATGTACCTCTTATATGCCGAGGGCACTCTTTGTATATTTTTGAGGGCATAAGCCTCGTGATGTATACCAGATATATGTTTTTGAGGTGTTCATGGCCACTGATGTACTCTGACACTTTTTTATATATGTATATGTATTTACATATTTATGTCTTATGGATCACATTTTTACAAATGTAAATGTATGTACATGTGTATGCATGTACTTCTTTTATGTGTGTGCAATATGCCAATATAATACTTGATTAGCTAGAGTATCTGTCATTTGATTTAATCTCCTAGGAACATGGATATACGTAATATAATCAAAGCAAAGTTCTAAGAGACATACCCTAAGGAATCATCAGTGTAAAGTAGGATCATCAACACGGTAAACCCCATTTAACTGGGACACAACCAACTATGCATCTAAGTAGACCCAGAGGTGAGAGATACCATGTGATAGAGCATCACAAAGAAACTCTATCACTGCATTGTACTTAGTGACCTTTTTTGTGGCGTCACCTAGACAGATACCTACAGAAGCTAACAACTGACCTTGAGGCATGAAAATCACCCAATCTACGGAAGAAAGTCTTCGAGTGTATCGGCTAGTGCCATCCATGAACCCAAAGAACACCTCTGATTTACTTGACATCTGCCACAACAAATAAGATGACATCGATAATGACACGTCCATAAGAAAAGAAGATAAAAACTAACTATATAGGAGCTATACATATGTACAATAAGTCACACAGGTGACCAACCTATGAGTAATACTTCTTGAGGTAGAGCCCATTTCTAGGCTCGGCCAAAACATTTCCCTCAAAGTCAAACAGACGATAAGCGCCCTTCTTTAAAACCTCTTTCACAATGAAAGGTCCAAAACACATGGGTTTGAACTTGCCTGTCCCCAGGGGATCCTTAAAGGGGTCGGGTGTGTTACAGATGGGCTCACCATGTACTTGACACTACTAGTTGTGAGTCTTCCATTAGGATTTGGAAATATATGTATCAATTCTAGTGGGAAAGAGAAACTCGCCCAATATATATACACCATGTATACCATTAAACAAAAGGATTGACTATGTTTAATGAATATTATGGCTTAGAATTCATTTCTTATTAATAATTTAACAAAATAAGAAATACACATTCAATGTCATAAACATTCATCACATGGTACAAAGATAATTTTAAAGAGAACCCTCATGGGGAATAAACTCCATGTATTATGAAGTATTAGATAAGATAAGATAATATAAGATAATTGTATTAATGTCCAACAAATGACCACTAATCAATGGGACTGTTAGGTACAATGGTGTCCATAAAAAGAGGAAGCACTAAACCAGATCTTATGTATAAAACTAAGATATATAAAGTAAAATAAGATTCTAACCTAGAACCCAGAAAGTCAACTCTGAAGATGGAGAGATGATATGAGAGAGAGATGTACAAGGTGAGTGGATAAAGAGTGTATAATACCAATGGTACAAGCCTACCTTGGTCCATTTGAACAATCTCTCCTAAAATTTGAGGCCAAATGGAGAAATCTCAAAATAGATGTATGTCCGGAAGAAGAGATAGAAGAGGAGATGGAATGGGTGTTTTGGTGATGCTCGGAAGGGAGATCTTATCACCATTGTTTAGAAGATATTATTTGGCTACTGTTATATTTTCTAATATGAGTTATGGACTGGAAATGCCACTTGGGTCTCACAGAAGTACAAATAGTGCTCTAGTTTTGCACTAATATGGGGCTAGGGACATGGTCACTATCCATATGCCATTTGGTGCCCCTAGTTGGGAGCACATAAAAGAGAAAGTGATCCATTAGGTGAGGGATGGTCCAGGATGTGGCTATGGCTGGAGGATGAGAGAGTAGAGATTAAATTTCTTTTGCATGTATAAGGCCAAGCATCTCTGATTAGTGTACCTAAAGAGTATGTGTTGGACCAGGAAATTTATGGGTAAGGATTGAGATACAATGCAACAAATGAGGATGAATGGACCAAGGAAGCAGTGCACACCAGGAAATGATGAGAAATTAGTGTGCAAGAAGGAAAAGGAAGAAGCACACTAGGAATAAAGGAAAATCATCATGACGAAATTATGGATTAGCATGCGAAGTCAGTTCGAATGTGAACAAGTTGAGTCCACTTAGAGTCAGGGTTTTGGTAGTCAATGTAAAAGGTTTTTACCCATTTTTTAAATATAAATAGACGGTGTATGAGGTAGCTAGAGGTATCAATTATCATAGTGAGTCTTATAACTTATGTATGTCGAGCAATATCTTTTTGGAGAACTGTTGAGTCTTGAGTCACAGTGCTAGTTTTTAGCTAAGAGTTGTGGAGCTCGTTTTGTATCAGTTTTGGAGAATCATGAAATATAATTGAGGGCTAGGTTGCAAGTTGTGGAGATTGGTGTGACATTGGTCAACCTCATGGAGTATTATGAATTTTTGATGTAATTCATGTAGTGCAAGATGTTTTTGATGAAGAATGATAAATAAGCAAAATATCTTTGTGGATGTATCCCAGGGGTGTGAACCACGATAAAATAATGTGTTGTGGTGTGTTTGAATGATGTTTTTGTTGTTTCTACAATTATGAATGAATGATGAATGGATAGAATAGTCTCTTGTAGCATGCAGAATGAAATAACTATTATATCTAGATGAATGGTGTAATATGATGCATGTTAAAGTAAAAGTAAAAGTAGTAGAACATCCCTAATTCCTTCCATGACTATTTACATTCCCGTCCTGTAGTCGCCCGTAAGCCCTCTCAGGTGATATTGTGTTGTGCAGGGTGTAGCCTTCTCATTTGCTAGAAGGGTCAAAGGTTTCTATGTTTTTTTTGGATAACTAAGGTAGAACTCGGGTGAGCCCATACATCCAACAAATGGTTTCATTGTCAATTGGAACTCATAAGAACAACTTGGAGGAGATATAATGAGAAGGTCGATGAAGAAAATGCAGTGGTAGAAAGGAATTTTCAGGCCATGGAACCATATAAAGAAAGAGATTGAAATATGGTTGTAGCCAAAGTAGCTCACATTCACGCAGAAAGATAATAGAAGATCCAGTTATACACCATGCCAGTATCTGTAAAGGTATGTGTTTATTGATTTGCGTGGGGCATACTTTTATTATATTCCAAATTTATTACAGGAGTGGCTATTAAGGTTCAAAGATACTCATCCAACTAATTAGATAAGGCTAGTAGAGTGGACTGCTAAGAATATTGCATGGTTGGAAAGGGTCAATAATAAATTCATGCGTACAATGGATTTTTGGTCAGACAATATTACTACAGCGTTTATTAATGAATTTGTAGTCAATACAATGAATTCATCTACTACTGCAGAGTAATATTTCTTGAAGGGACCAAGAGGGAGGTACATTAGGTCACTTTACACGTCAATTAAGATCTTATTGTATGATAAAGGTGTGATGACCATGGAATCATACAACTAAATCACTCTGTGTGCATGTGGGAGCTAGGGGAAGCACTAAGGAAGATATGAGATATGGAGAGGGCTCTGGACAAAGGCTAAAAGAAAGACGCAATGGACCCCATAATGATAGATGAGGAACATAATAAGGAAATAATAAGGAAAGAAGGAGTGACGCATAGTAGATGAACCTACCAATATAAGATCAATAAGAAAAAGAGGTTAGTAGTCGAGTGAGAGGGCTTGGACAATGATGAGGAAGAGGTAGAGGATCTTTGTGCAACAAGACAAATTGAAGAAATATTGCATGCCACATATGAAGGGAAAAATAGAGGTCAGGGGTTCGACGCAGAATATGGCTCTCCATTCCATATCTAAATTAGTGTGGAACCCACAACCCCATGTGCGACTAATACATCTGAAGAAGAAAAACCAGTTAACCAACAAGTGATTAGTGGTAGAATGATTTTTACAGGATGTGGGTCCACTAGAAACTCAAGTAGAAGTGTAAGTTCATCAAGTAGCAGTCAATTATCTACATCGCACAAAGGTGGTAGTATAACAAACTTCACAATGGAAGGACAAGATCCAACTATTAGGTTACCAGAGTTTCGAGGAGAAGAGTCGGAGGACCCAAAAAAACATTTGTTTATCTGTGAGAAGATATGGGCAACTAAACAGATTAAAGATGAAGATATAAAGGTTCCTTAGTTGGCAATCACATTTAGAGACTGTATATTAGACTGATACATGGGTCTCACAGTAAATAACCCAAGAGGAGCACCTACAAATGTCACAGAAGTGAAGAGGCAATTAATAAATTAATTTTAGAAACCAAGTTCAGAGGATCAGTTCATGAATGAGATGATAGAGATTAAGAAGAAACTAAGAGAATCTGTCTGGGAGGTGGACCAGAAGTTCAAAAGACTAAACGGTAAGTTGAAGTACGCTATTATTGATATGTAACATATACATTTATTTTTTAACTCTTTATTGGCACATTTGAAGTATCCTTTGAGAGAAAAAAAAGTTCCAAACTTAGGATGAGGCCTTGCAAGCAACAATGCAGTTAGAGGAAAATCAATATAAGCATACATAACTAGTTGTGGAATAGCTGAGAGTAGACCTAAAGAAATTAATATTTCAGTTGAATCAAAATAAAGGTAAGGATAAAAGAGAATATGTTTGGCGTAAATTATGCAAGACAAAAGGTTATCACAAGAATGAGTGTCCATTATTTACAAGAATGAGTGTCCATTATTTACGCAATATATAGGGGTAGGTATGATAAAACCCTTATCTTCAGGTGGACCATGGTGTGAGATATGAAAAACACATGAGCATGATCCCTATCATTGTCCCTTGATGAAAAAGTATCAAACAATACCGAAGAGCACATTTTGTAATTTTTGCAAGTCAGTTGGACACGAAGACAAGGATTGCAAAACCTTGGAGATAATGAAGGAGAGGACATTAGATGCATATAGGGTGCATGTTGAATTAATGACAACAAATCCTGCGCAACAACCACATTATAATAATGCACAATAGTCACAATCTAACAATGTGCATTAGTTTGCAGTGCCACCACAGTATAACATTGCACAATAGTTTGGAGTATCATCACAGTATAACAACGTGCATCAATGTCCAGTGCCACTATAGTACAATAATGTGAAACTGTAGTATAATAAGGGACCCCAGTATAATACACCACACAGAGATAATCAAGGAAACATAGGAGGCTTCAAAGGAGGAGGCCGTGGAGGAAGAGGATTTGGAGGATTTTGAGGACCTATAGTTTGTCATAACTGTCAGAAATCTAGACACTATGCAAGAGATTGTCCATAACCACCTACGACATGTATCTATTGTCGAGCAGTAGATCATGAGACAAAAGACTATCTGACACTTCTAGTAAAGATACATGACAAGAGGAACCAAAATAATTATAACGTCCAATCAATTGCTATAGAAAACATAGAAGATCATGGGAAGAAGATCAACATAGTTACTAGAGGTGGAGAAAACACAAGAGAATATGCAACAAAGAAGGATCAAGATCAATACTAGTGGATTAGGAAGAATACAACACCCGAAGAGAAGTTTGATGTGCACAAAGAGAAAGAGATATTCAAAGAGGCTAGACAAGAGATTTTGAAGAAAAATATTACATCTACTTCAAGAACAAAGCCAGTAGATGAGGTAACAGTGTATGACATGCCTTCATTATTTTATCAGACTAGCAAAGAGAAACCTTCCGAGCAAGTAAGTAACTTAAGAAACTTTTTGGTGTCATGTGTAAAATTGTTGAATAATAAATTTTCTTTACAAGTACTACAAAGTTTGTTAGAAAAAAGCAATTTTGAGGAAGAAGCGGTAAAGATAGTGAATTGGGTTTGTAAGAAGAGAAGAACAAGTAGGGAATTTAGGTTGAATGAAAACATTAAAGATTTCGATATGGGGGATATTATACTAGACCTAGGGTCTGAAGTCAATGTTCTAACAAAGAAGACATCAAAAGCTATGGGGGAGCCTACATTGGGGTACTCACCTATCCAATTGAAGTTAGAAAATCAACATAGAGTGGTTCCAATTGGAATATTGAAAGATATTCCAGTAGATCTAGATGGTGTGCTCACCACTAGTAGATAATACTTTGCCATATCCATCATTATTGATTTTGGATTGGGATTTTGATAACCAAGATATTATTAACTTGAATATCAGGAAGATGATCTTTGAATCAGGGGAGTACATAGTTATTCTT
>JASDQU011400791.1:12993-44464 GCA_032191745.1 Picea mariana
AGAAACTCTATCACTGCATTGTACTTGGTGACCTTTTTTTGTGGCGTCACCTAGACAGATACCTATAGAAGATAACAACTAGCCTTGAGGCGTGAAAATCACCCAAGTTGCAGAAGCAAGTCTTCGAGTGTATCGGTTAGCGCCATCCGCGAACCTAAAGAACACTTCTGATTCACTTGACATCTACCACAACAAATAATATGACATTGATAATGGCACATCCACAAGACAAGAAGATAAAAACTAACTATATAGGAGCTATACATATGTACAATAAGTCACCCAGACGACCAACCTACGAGTAATACTTCTTGAGGTAGAGCCCATTTCTAGGCTCGGCCAAAACATTTCCCTCAAAGTCAACCAGATGATAAGCACCCTTCTTTAAAACCTCTTTCACAATGAAAGGTCCAAAACACATGGGTTTGAACTTGCCTGCCCCTAGGGGATCCTTAAAGGGGTTGGGTGTGTTACAGATGGGCTCACCATGTACTTGACACTACTAGTTGTGAGTCTGCCATTAGGATTTGGAAATATATGTATCAATTCTAGTGGGAAAGAGAAACCCGCCCAATATATGTACACCATGTATACCATTAAACAAAAGGATTGACTATGTTTAATGAATATTATGGCTTAGAATTCATTCCTTATTAATAATTTAACAAAATAAGAAATACACATCCAATGTCATAAACATTCATCACATGGTACAAAGATAATTTTAAGGAGAACCCTCATGGGGAATAAACTCCATGTATTATGAAGTATTAGATAAGATAAGATAATATAAGATAATTGTATTAATGTCCAACAAATGACCACTAAGGTAGGTCAATGGGACTGTTAGGTACAATGATGTCCATAAAAAGAGGAAGCACTAAACCAGATCCTATGTTTAAAACTAATATATATAAAGTAAAATAAGATTCTAACCTAGAACCCAGAAAACCAACTCTGAAGATGGCGAGATGATCTGGGAGAGAGATGTACAAGGTGAGTGGATAAAGAGTGTATAATACCAATGGTACAAGCCTACCTTGGTCCATTTGAACAATCGCTCCTAAAATTTGAGGCCAAATGGAGAATGCTCAAAATAGATGTATGTCCGGAAGAAGAGATAGAAGAGGATATGGAATGGGTGTTTTGGTGATGCTCGGAAGGGAGATCTCATCACCATTGTTTATAAGATATTATCTGGCTACTATTATATTTTCTAATATGAGTTATGGACTGGAAATGCCACTGGGGTCTCATAGAAGTACAAATAGTGCTCTAGTTTTGCACTAATATGGGGCTAGGGACATGGTCACTATCCATATGCCATTTGGTGCCCCTAGTTGGGAGCACATAAAAAAGGAAGTGATCCATTAGGTGAGGGATGGTCCAGGATGTGGCTGTGGCTGAAGGATGAGAGAGTAGAGATTAAATTCCTTTTGCATGTATAAGGCCAGGCATATCTGATTAGAGTACCTAAAGAGTATGTGTTGGACCAGGAAATTTATGGGTAAGGATTGAGAAACAATGCAACAAGCTAGGCCGAATGGACTAAGGAAGTAGTGCACACCAGGAAATGAGGAGAAATTAGTGTGCAAGAAGGAAAAGGAAGAAGTGCACTGGGAAGAAAGGAAAATCATCATGAAAAAACTATGGATTAGCATGCAAAGTCAGTTCGAATGTGGACAATTTGAGTCCACTTAGATTCAGGGTTTTGGTAGTCAATGTCAAGGGTTTTTACCCATTTTTTTAATATAAATAGAGGGTGTATGAGGTAGCTAGAGGTATCAATTATCACATTGAGTCTTATAACTTATGTATGTCGAGCAATATCTTTTTGGAGAACTGTTGAGTCTTGAGTCGCAGTGCTAGTTTTTGGCTAAGAGTTATGGAACTCGTTTTTAATCAATTTTGGAGAATCGTGAAATATAATTGAGGGCTAGGTCACAAGATGTGGAGCTTGGTGTGACATTGGTCAGCCTCATGGAGTATTATGAATTTTTGATGCAATTCACGTAGTGCAAGATGTTTTTGATGAAGAATGATAAATAAGCAAAAGATCTTTGTGGATGTATCCCAGGGGTGTGAACCATGGTAAAATAATGTGTTGTGGTGTGTTTGAATGATGTTTTTTTTGTTTATGCAATTATGAATGAATGATGAATGGATAGAATAGTCTCTTGTAGCATGCATAATGAAATAAATATTATATCTAGATGAATGGTGTAATATGATGCATGTTAAAGTAAAAGTAAAAGTAAAAGTAGTAGAACATCCCCAATCCCTTCCATGACTATAGACATTCCCATCCTGTAGTCACCCATAAGCCCTCTCAAGTGATATTGTGTTGTGCCTGGTGTAGCCTTCTTGTTTACTAGAAGGGTCAAAGGTTTCTAGGTTTTTTTTGGATAACTAAGGTAGAACTCAGGTGAGCCCATGCATCCAACAAATGGTTTCATTGCAGTTGGAACTCAGAAGAACATCTCGGAAGAGATATAATGAGAAGGTCAGTGAAGAAAATGCAGTGGTAGAAAGGAATTTTCAGGCCATGGAACCATATAAAGAAATAGATTGAAATATGGTTGTAGCCAAAGTAGCTCACATTCACGCAGAAAGATAATAGAAGCTCCAGTTATACACCGCACCAGTATCTGTAGGGTATGTGTTTATTGATTTGCATGGGGCATATTTTTATTATATTCTAGATTGATTACAGGAGTGGCTATTTAGGTTCAAATATACTCATCCGACTAATCAGATAAGGCCAATAGAGTGGACTGCTGAGAATATCACATGTTTGGAAAGGGTCAATGATAAATTCATGTGCACGATGGATTTTTGGTCAGACAATATTACTGTAGGGTTTATTAATGAATTTGCAGTCAACACAACAATGTCAACTACTATTGCAGTGCAATGTTTCTTGAAGGGACCAAGAGGGAGGTACATTAGGTCACTTTACACGTCAATTAAGATCTTATTGTATGATAAAGGTGTGATGACCATGGAATCATACAACTAAATCACTCTGTGTGCATGTGGGAGATGGGGGAAGCACTAAGGAAGATATGAGATATGGAGAGGGCTCTAGACAAAGGCTAAAATAAGGACACAATGGACCCCATAATGATGGATAAGGAACATAATAAGGAAATAATAAGGAAAGAAGGAGTGACACGTAGTAGATGAACCTACCAGTATAAGATCAATAAGAAAAAGAGGGCAGTAGTNTTGGAAAATGATGAGGAAGAGGTAGAGGATCTTTGTGCAACAAGACAAATTAAGGAAATATTGCATGCCACATATGAGAGGAAAACTAGAGGTCAGGGGTTCAATGCAGAATAAGGATCTCCATTCCATATCTGAATTAGTGTGGAACCCACAACCCCATGTGCAACTAAGACATCTGGAGAAGAAAAACCAGTTAACCAACAAGTGATTAGTGGTAGAAGGATTTTTATAGGATGTGGGTCCACTAGAAACTCAAGAAGAAGTGTAAGTTCATCAAGTAGCAGTCAATTATCTACACCACGTGAAGGTGGTAGTATAACAAAATTCACAATGGAAGGACAAGATCCAACTATTAGGTTACCAGAGTTCCGAGGAGAAGGGTCAGAGGACCCAAAAAAACATTTGTTTATCTATGAGAAGATATGGGCAACTAAGCAGATTAAAGTTGAAGATATAAAGGTTCCATAGTTGGCAATCACATTTAGAGACTGTGTATTAGAATGATACATGGGTCTCGTAGTAAATAACCCAAGAGTAGCACCTACAACTGTCACAGAAGTGAAAAGGCAATTAATAAATTAATTTTAGAAACCAAGTTTAGAGGATCAGTTCATGAATGAGATGATAGAGATTAAGAAGAAACCAGGAGAATCTGTCTAGGAGGTGGACCAGAAGTTCAAAATACTAAAAGGTAAGTTGAAGTACCCTATTACTGATATGTAACATATACATTTATTTTTTAACTCTTTATTGACACATTTGAAGTATCCTTTGAGAAAAAAAAAAGTTCCAGACTCAGGATGAGGCCTTGCAAGCAACATTGCAGTTAGAGGAAAATCAATATAAGCATACAGAACTAGTCGTGGAAGAGCTGAGAGCAGACCTGAAGAACTTTACATTTCAGTTGAATCAAAATAAAGGTAAGGATAAAAGAGAATATGTTTGGTGTAAATTATGCAAGACAAAAGGTTATCATAAGAATGAGTGTCCATTATTTACTCGATATATAGGGGTAGGTATGATAAAACCCTTATCTTCAGGTGGACCATGGTGTGAGATATGAAAAACACATGAGCATGATCCCTATCATTGTCCCAATCAGAGAATACCGAAGAGTACATTTTGTAATTTTTGCAAGTCAGTTGGACATGAAGACATGGATTGCAAAACCCTGGAGATAATGAAGGAGAGGACATTAGATGCATATAGGGTGCATGTTGAATTAATGACAACAAATCCTACACAACAACCACATTATAATAATGTGCAACAGTCGCAATCTAACAATGCGCATCAATTTGCAGTGCCACCATGGTATAACAATGCGCAATAGTTTGGAGCATCATCACAGTATAACAACATGCATCAGTGTGCAGTGCCACCATAGTACAATAATGTGAAACTGCAGTATAATAAAGGACCCCAATATAATACACCACACAAAGATAATCAAGGAAACATAGGAGGCTTCAAAGGAGGAGGCCGTGGAGGATTTTGAGGACCTATAGTTTGTCATAACTGTCAGAAACCTAGACACTATGCAAGAAATTGTCCATAATCACCTACGACATGTATCTATTGTCGAGCAATAGATCATGAGACAAAATACTGCCTGACACTTCTGGTAAAGATACATGACAAGAGGAACCAAAATAATTATAGCGTCCAATCAATTGCTATAGAAAACATAGAAGAACATGGGAAGAAGATCAATATAGTTACTAGAGGTGGAGAAAATACAAGAGAATATGCAACAAAGAAGGATCATGATCAATTCCAGTGGATTAGGAAGAATACAACATCTGAAGAGAAGTTTGATGTGCACAAAGAGAAAGAGATATTCAAAGAGGCTAGACAAGAGATTTTGAAGGAAAATACTGCGTCTACTTCAGGGACAAAGCCAGTAGATGAGGTAATAGTGTATGACATGCCTTCATTATTTGATCAGACTAGAAAAGAGAAACCTTCCGAGCAAGTAAGTAATTAAGAAACTTTTTGGTGTCATGTGTAAAATTGTTGAATGATAAAATTTTTTTACAAGTACTACATAGTTTGTTAGAAAAGAGAAATTCTGAGGAAGAAGTGGTAAAGATAGTGAATCAGGTTTGTAAGAAGAGAAGAACAAGTAGGGAATTCAGGTTGAATGCAAACATTAAAGATTTTGATATGGGGGATATTATACTAGACCTAGGGTCTGAAGTCAATGTTGTGCCAAAGAAGACATGGGAAGATATGGGGGAGCCTACATTGGGGTACTCACCTATCCAGTTGAAGTTAGAAAATCAACATAGAGTGGTGCCAATTGGAAGATTGAAATATATTCCAGTAGATCTTGATGGTGTTCTCACCATGGAAGACTTTGAAGTCATTGGCATAGTAGATAATACTTCACCATATCCATCATTATTGGTTTTGGATTGGGATTTTGATAACCAAGATATTATTAACTTGAATATCAGGAAGACGATCTTTGAATCAGGGGAGTACATAGTTATTCTTCCATTGGATCCCGCAGAAGGAGGAAGGTATGTGGAACATGTGACATAAATTTTTATTAAATAAGATGTAAATAAATTGTATAGAAATACTGCACGCGAAGAGGATTACATCAACCCAAATGCAGATGGAATGTCGAGTTGGAGGAGTATTAGTTATTGTGTCTCAGACATCGAAATAGGACTAGAGGACTGGTATTAGTGATTACATGAATTATCTATCTGAAGATGTGTCAGAATGACCCGCGCACTAAGATGGGTTGGTACAGAGGTAAGGAAACCTTCTAATTTTTATGGTATCAATGACTTATAAGAATTATTGAGAAAGTTTGAGGTAGAAGTTTTGGAGAATCAAATATTACCAGCATTAGAAATTTCATTGAAAGCAACATTTTCCCATTGGTGGGGTACACATAAGGAGAAGATCAACAACCGGTTTCAGTGGAAAAGGTTACTGCACATTAGATTTGGTGCATAGCAGGAGAACATAGTTTTGAAGAAATATGATGGATTTGGATAACCCATAGAACATGTAGATAGGTGCATGGTTCAATGGAGATAAATACCACTAGAAGAATGACCACACCATTTTATTCACACATTAGAAGGCATTCCAAAGAACTGGTACACAGAACAAGAACAATGTGGGGAAACTACAAATTAGGAATAAATGCAACATAATTTTGTGGTTACATTTTCCTTTGAGCATGAAAGTCGAGAAATAGATACAACACTAAAGGTAGTAAGAGACATGATTTTTTAAGAACCTGAAGTAGATATTGTGAAAACATATCAGAAGAAACAAAGAGTTCGACAGTTGGTACCCTGTTATCATGTCACATAAGAAGAAGACCCAATAGAAGAAGATCCGAGCAATATACAGATCCCATAGGTTGAAGGTGAAAGGGAAGTAGAAGGTCCAAAGCTAGATTCAAAAGATTATGTTGCACCCTTGAAGATCAATAGGGTAAACATTGGAACTGCAGAAAATCCAAAGATTGCAAGAATTGGAGACTATTGGGATAATCAGATAGTAGAAAGAATCACAGAGTTACTACATGAGTACAGTGACTTGTTCCCAAAAAACATTTTAGAGATGAAGGGATTAGCAAGAGAACTAGGAGAGATGATTATCCCTTTAAATAAAAAATATATACCTATAAGATAGAGACCTTACAAGATAAATCCTTTGTATAAGCAGAAGGTGAAGGAATAAATTGACAAGATGTTAGAGGCTGGTGTCATAGAACCTATGGAAGAATCATAATGGATAAGTCCTATGGAGGTGTAGGAAAATAAGCAAGGTGGGATAAGGATCTGTGTATATTTGATAAAATTGAATGATGCTTGCCTACATGATCCTTTTCCTACCCCATTTATAGATGAAGCATTGGAGAATGTAGGATATAAATAAGCCTATTCATTTACATATGGGTTTTTAGGATATCATGAGATTATGATATCACCAGAAGATAGACACAAGAAAACATTTTCTACAGAATGGGGATCATTTCAGTATATAGTAATTCCATTTGGATTGAAGAATGCAACTACAATTTTTTCAAGGGTAGTAGTGGCCACCTTTAAGGACTTTATTCATAAGTTTTTTGAGGTTTACTTGGATGATTGGATAGTGTTTAGTTTACTGAAGGATTAGGTGGAAGTGTTAATATTGATGTTAGATAGGTGTAGACAGTGTCATATTTCACTAAATATTAAGAAATTCATTTTCAATGAACCTTTTGGTATTTTATTAGGGCATGTGGTGTGTAAATAGGGTATGTTGGTTGATCCTACTAAAATTGTTGTCATAGTGAACTTACCACCACCTAAGTCAGTGCCTCAGTTGAAGAGTACACTTGGTCATACATGGTATTACAGGAAGTTCATAAGGGGATATGCATAGATTACTGCACTGATGGAGAATTTGTTGAAGAAAGACACTAAATATCAGTGGAATGATGAATGCCAACAAAGCTTAGATATTTTGAAAGATAAAATGGTAACTACACCAATTTTAGTGTTTCCAGATTAGTCTAAAGAATTTCATGTGCATGTGGATGCATCTGCAATAGCATTAGGACTATTATTAACACAACCAAGAGAAGGTGACATAGATCACCTCGTAACATTTTCAAGCAGGAAGTTATTAGATTCAGAACAAAACTACAATACTACAGAAAGGGAAGGATTAGCTATGGTGTATGCATTGTAGAAATTTAGACTTTATTTGTTAGGGAAACATTTCAAGATGTTTACATATCATCTTGCTCTTAGATATTTAGTCAATAAGCCAGTGTTGGGGGGAAGAATATGCAGATGGATACTATTGTTTCAGGAGTTTGAATTTGAAGTTGTGGTGAAGCCTAGAATATTTAATGTAGGACCAAATAACTTATCCATGATAACTAATGGAGAAGAACCCAATAACTTGGAAGAAAACTTCCCAGATGCACAATTGTTTTCAGTAAATATAACTAATGAGTATTTCGCTGGAATTATTGAGTTTTTGAGTACAAGATTTGCACCAAAGGAATTTAACACTGCACAAAAGAAAAATCAGGTGGTCAGAGCTGCGGAATACCAATTAATTGCAGGTAACTTGTACAAATGTGGTGTAGACAACATTTTGAGGAGATGGATTATGGAGCATGAAAGGCCTATCATTTTAGTAGAATCACATGAAGGGATTGTTGGAGGACACTATGCAGGGAAAGACACTGTGCATAAGGTATTGTGCATAGGATTATGGTGGCCAACAATTCACAAGGATTCAAAGGAGTACTGTCAGAACTGTGATGTCTGTCAGGGATTTGGAAAGCCATCCAGGAGGGGTGAGATTCCACTAAGACCTCAAGTAAATTTGCAAGTGTTTGAAAAGTGGGAAGTAGACTTTGTAGGTCCAATTAATCCACCAACAAGAATATCAAGAGCTAGATATATTATTACAACGACCAAATACTTGACTAGATGGGATGAGGCAACAACAATGAAGGATTTCAGCACCGAGACTATAGCACACTTTTTATTTGAACATATAGTTACAAGGTTTAGATGTCCAAGAATATTGATGAGTGATCAGAGGACTCACTTGATCAACAATACAATTTGGGCAATGCTTGAATAATTTGAGATACATCACCAAAAGAACACTCCTTATCATCCTTAGGTGAATGAGATAGTAGAAGTGTTTAACAAGATATTGGAAAATTCCTTGACCAAGATTTGTAATGTAAAAATGGATGACTGGGACTTGAATGTACCAATAGTGTTATGAGCTTATAGAACTACATGCAAGAAGATAATAGGGAAAACACCTTTTCGGTTGGTGTATGGGTAGGAAGAAGTAGTTCCCTTGGATTATTTGATACCAAGTATGAACATTACAACTATTACATCAATGGTAGAAAGAGGCGTAGCACAAGAAATATTAGCTCAACTTCTGGAATTGGAAGAAGACAGGATCATAGTTGGTTTCCATCAAGAGGTACATAAAGCAAAAGATAAGGCTTGGCATGACAAACATATCAAGAATAAGAAATTTAAGGAAGGATATATGGTTCTCTTCTATGATAGTAAATACTTGCAGCACCCAGGGAAGCTGAGAATGCATTGGATAGGTCCATACGAGATAAAGTCTTTCACATATGGAGGTGTTGTGTCATTGCAGGACTTTGTAGGAAAGGAAGTTCAAGTACTGTTGAATGGTAGTTAAATGAAAATGTATAGGGAAAACCGACCTACCAACCCTCAGTAATTACAATGAAAAAAACAGAATTGTACATAATGTATATAGTAGGAAGAAAAAGAAGAAAAAAAAAAGAAAAAGTAGAAAAGGAAGAAAATGAAAGGAAAAACTAGAATAATGAGAAAAATCCAAAAATAAGTAGTTAGAGGAATAAGTAGTAGACAGATAGTTGAAGGATATCGAGCACAACAAAATCTAGAAAAAGGTATGATAGAACCTAAATACAGTGTGCAACAGAAAGTAAATCAATGCGAAAAAATTAATTAGACTACGCACAAGAAAAGTAAACATTGCGCGAAGGGACAGAAAATGACAAGAAAAGTGAAAAAATGGTGAACAAAAAATAAAGGGTGTGCCAGAGCATTTATGTCAGAGTCTATAAAAAGAGAAAATCATGGAACAGGAAAAACACTTGTGATTTTTGAGAAAAGGAGAAATGAAGAGAACATATTGTCATTGTGGGTGAAGATTGTAAAGAATCCAACTAAGTTGCACCAAATGTTTCCAGAATTAGAACAATGGCATCACCAAAGTTCAGAGGACCTAGTTAGTTCACGCGAAGAACTAGAAGTACTAACATATCAATGGAAGAGACGACCATGGTGGTTGATGTGGACGATATTCCGATGACAGAGTCTGAATCAATCATTTCGATGTAGATTGAAGAAGAAAACCCTAAAGAAGAAGCAACATAAATCATCCCAGTAGAGCAAGGGAGAAACCATAGGACATAAGCAAACCCAGAAGTGGAACCAATATAGGGTGAGAAGGAGGAAGATAGTGAGACTATAGAATAAAAGAAACCATATGCAATAGAAAACCCTAGGGAAGAAGAAACCTCAGAGGATAAATATGAAAACAATAGATGAGGAAATGCATGAAGCAACATCAGGGTTGTTGAAGAAAAGGGCAGCAATGACGATAATGTGCACACAACAACAGGTTGAGTTGTCAGTTCCCAACATTCTGGATTTAGTCATACTTGTAGAAGATATGTTGGGATGTGTTCCCAAGTTGAAGTATGGAGACCATGATGTGAACGAAGTAGCAAAATTACCAGAGCTTGTGTAGGAGGTTTATATGGAAAACAGGGGGTGAACCTTGAAAAGAACCTTTATAATGGATCCCAAACAGTGGATAGTTGGACTTTACAATTTTGGCATTATGAATTTACTAGAAATTTATCACTTTGGCAGGGGGAAGGACATTAATACATGTGTAAAACAACTTTTGGTGCACGCACATGGAGGATTTTTATGGATGGATAGACTTGTCCCAACTGATGTCAAATTAATTGCTAAGCTTACAGGACTGCCAATAGATGGGGTAAAGTCAGAGAAATATCTCGATGATAAAATGAAGGAGAAGGATATTGCAGTAGAAGTGAAGGAAAAATTTGGCACAGATAGAGGTAAGAAAGATATGATAATTAAAAATATCAATGACCCAACTACCAAATTTGTGACAAAGTAGATGGCCTGCAAGCTACTTAGAAAGAGTTGCAAAGAAGGGGCACTTATAGGGGTAGTTGCAGCAGCTGCACAATGTGCAAAAGGAATAGTTCTAAGTTGGGCGTAGAATCTACTCAATTTATTCCTAGAAGACTGCAGAGATGTGCAGGATGCTAGAACAGAGTTCCACTATTCCTAACTATTGATTTTGATATCCTTGGAGCCATGGGAAAAACCAAAGTATTCAGTTTTTTGTGATAGAAGAGGAAAGTGTGGTGCAACAAGATATGAAACCCCTCAACACAACACAGATTCCAAGCATAAGAAATCCAACTCAAGCATTTTTTTCATGTACATATAGGAGATGCATAAGAAAATAGCAGACACATGGAGAATTTCACCTGAAGTGGTGAAGGAGCATGAGGGAATAGATAACTTTAAGGCATCTAGGAATAACATATGGATACAAGCCATAAGAGACCCTAAGAAGACATGGATAAAGATGAAGTATTACATACAAGAAGAAGAATTCCAATGGGTGCTAGTAGAATGGCCATATCAATGGAAGGTTCGAATAATAGTCAAGAAAGGAGCAAAGGGAAAAGAGCAAGAAGAAGCTGGCACATCACAGAAGTCTAGTAACCCGATAAAAAATACTAGAAAATTAGTAGAGTGCAACAAGCCAACAGCTACTAGTACAACAACAAATAAACCAAGAAAGAAGGAAACAATACCAAGGGCCTCAGTGTTAAGGACTGAGTGTGCAGAGGAAACAAATGAAGCAAATCAACACAATGGTAAGGAAACCAAAGAAACAAATATTCCAACAAAGACAGAACACCACCAAAGAGGAAATCAACCATGCAGATGGGAGAATGGAGGAAGAAGATGAAAGAACAGAAGAATCCCATTCAACTCACTATAACTGAAGATGACACAGACTTAGTGGAAGATAAAGTTCAAGACCAAGGAGAAGATGCACTCTATGTCATAGAATCATAGAGAGAGGAAATCATGAAAAAATTGATGGAGGTCAAGGAGAATTTGGAAAGCCTCCAAATTAAGGTAGCACAACAAAAATAAACAGAACCATAGGAATCCTTAGTGCAAGAGAAGCCAATATATGAACATAAGGAAACAATGCAGACAAAAATAGTGGGAAGCATGATGTTCTAGATAAATGAAAACATGCTACAAGTTGATGAGGACACCTATAATACCCCTCTTTCCCCTGGTTTGTAAATATAACTATAATTGGCCAAGAGACTATGGTGGACTAGATATGTGTGAATGTTTGATTTGATGAACCTTTGTATAAAAGGCCAATGCATGTATTTTCTGTTATTAATAGAAAATGGATAAGTGTTGCATAATTGCTGAAAGGGGGGTTTGCCAAGATAGACCATAGATGTTATCAGAGAGATGGTGAGGGGAACCATAAATGGTTGAGATGACCCCCCACCAAACTAGTACCTTATTGGAATTAATGGCTTAGACCCAGAACAATTCTTTGACCCAGAACAATTCTTTGACCCAGAAATGAATTTCCAGTCAGAATGGTAGCTCGAGGAGTACTCCTCAAGTGTTAACGAGGAGATGGGGTAGAGTACCCATCTACAATACTTACAAACCTGACCACAAACTGGGGATTTGAACCCACACAAAATAGTTGAGGAAGCTAAGAAAATAGGTAATTCATGGGCAGAGACAAAGATGCACAAGGAAGCAGATTCGAGAGACCAATCTCAAGAATATAAAAGAGCACATGTATCTCTCTCGTTCGAGGAAGAACTAAGAAATAAGATCATTCTGGGTGAAAGAAGTGGCTGTCATGGTTTTTGTTGCAAGCTGATAATCGAGGTTGACGAGCGAATTTGGAAGTACTCATGCAGACCTCCTTGTTTGGTATAGAGAAAACCAGTTGCCAAGACCCTGTGGGAGGAGGAGAGTGACCTTCATCCTTGACTGTAACTGAGTAAGAAGAAAGATTCTCTCTCAGAGCATCATGGTTTATCTTGGGGGTGGCCAATGATATATCCATTAGGAGCGGCTATGCCTATGGTTGGGTGGAAACATGCACCCCTTTCAGCAGTCACTTCATAGTTTATATTTCCTGATAAGTATCTTCATACTTTGTGTATTGAAATGGAAATCATGGTTGAATACATATATTTATCTATATATGAATGATTTCTATATTGAATGATTAATATAGATGTATGCATTATCTCACTGTGAAATCATGCTTTTGACTGGTCATCTACTTGTCTTAGTTTAGTAGTTAAAGAGTCATGGAATTTAATCCTACAAGAGGGTTGGGGTAGGATTTATTGGAATGTTTTAATCCTACTGGTATCTAAAATCTACCCTTGTGAGAATTCCAAGTTCAAACCTTGTGGGAGGATGGTGCCTCCTTCAAGATCCTCATCGTATGACTAAGGGCTCATGCCCATGTTCTTAGCCCAATTATGGCTAAAGGAATTAGTGTGTATCCCACAAGTGTTTTTGAAGGACCCATGTGACCAAGGTCTGGGAACCCTATGCTAGGACTGAAAGGAGATAAGCCTTTCTGGCTTTGGATCTCTGGGATTTCGAAGCTCCAGAGTGTTTCAACGCTACCATTTATAAATTGATAGAAGGAAACTAATGGTTGTGGTTAATCACAAGGTTAACTGACTCTTGATGGTCTCTCTAACTGTGCCAGACAAACCTGCTTCACTGTTAAACCTTGACCCATTTACCCATCATGAAGTAATGTGAATCACTGATTCAAGGGTATTTGGGAGTCCCCTTGGATCTACACTGAGGAAAATTTGGCGAGGTCCCACTTCGGGAGAACAAAGATTCTATATCATCAAACTCCCCGAATTTCAAAGTTACGAAGTTAGGAGAGTCGTGATATTGGAGAGTTTGTTAAGAACCCCTCTTAACCATCTGATCATCCAGAGGAGGGACCTACGTACAATACTTTAACAAATTCCTACTTTAGGAGAGTGGAGCGGCCATAAAGATGAAACCCTCGAAGGCTGGAGCTGTGAAGTAAAGAGAACCATAGATCTAGGGATTCTTCAAGATCTTCCTTGACCATTGGATTTATGCCAAGGTCAACCCGACGTTGACCACTCTAGGAGAAAGGAGGGATTCACACCACGAATCCCCCAAATGCCAAAGTTATAAATTAATGGAGGCCAGATATCCAGAGGTTATGTGGACACACCATGACCGTAAGATCGAAGGACTTGGAAGGTGATCAATCTGGTGTGATGTGATATGCTGACGTCCCTCAGGATGATGTGGACGCATGTTTGATGTGCCACATCTCACCTGGATCCAGAGGTTTCACCGACCCTATGTGCCCATTAATATATGACACGTTTCACCCACTATGGGGGCCATGTGTCCTCTCTGCCTTACTGTGTGTCATATCTGGAAATTACCTGTTTGGTCCATGTGGTGGGAGGAGTATTCATGAACCACCTGTATTGTCATTGCATATACTACATCACCCCATATGAGAGTGGACCCTTCAAGAGTTCGAGACTTCGGGACTCCAGAGGATTGGAATATAGTGTCGAGGGTGAGTCGAAAGGCTCAAATGCTGGAGCCACAAGACAACATTTTGGGATCCTTCAGGAATTCAGGACTCTAGAGAACATGCTTACATAAAATAAAAGGGATGCTCAGTGCCAAAGCGCTGAACGTTGAATTCTCCTCTAGCTTGTTTGTTAGATGAGGATTAAGTCTCATTGTTGGTTTGGACAGTGGATGGACCTTCTTTGCTGGAGATAGGAACCTAGAAATGGTAGGAACAACATGGATCCACATGGGCCCCATGTGGCCCTCAACCAATGAACACCCGAAGGACTTCGGGAAGCCATAACTTGTAAACTAGAGGTTAGATTAGAGCATGGTAAAATTCGTTAGAAAGATATGGGCAAGTAGAAGAGGATGACTCATCTCAGAGAGATGATTCAAGATGATTTGAGTAATCAAAACTTTGATGCCCCATCCCTAGAAAGGGTACTTAAGGGTCAGGTGTGTTACATATTGGTATCAGAGCTTGATTACAACACTTAGCCTGCTTGGGCTAATGAACTAGTCACTTAAAAATCTTATTTAAAGAAAATATTTCTTAAATAACTTTTAGGGGTGACACCCTATCTTACCCCTTTCCATAAAAGGCCTAGTTAAACCTCTACTGAAGAAAGGANGGCGGTGGAAACCCCTCTAGATCTGGATAAAACTGTAAGAAGCCTCATGTCATAATTATAAATTTGTAAGGATGATAATGAAAGGTTGATAAAGGAACAAGAATAGAAAAATAAAATTAATGCAGTCCTACTGCAAATCTTATCAGATATACAAAGGTAGTTGCAACATGGACCAACAACCAATCATGTGGACATGCATTGTACAAAGAAAACCCAGAGTCCACCTGAGATATGAAAGAATGGCCCTAAAAGTGGCTACACAAGGAGGAACACCTCAAAGAAGTCCCAACATGGAGCTAAGAGACACTCATCAGAATAATCCTTCGACGAGGAAACTAACAACTCCAAGGAATCCTCTAGTAACAAAACTAGTTTGCATTCCCAAAGGAAAAGAAAGAAGAGGAAACATTCCAAGAGTCATGACCCTGAAGATTTAAAGAAATCAAAACCACCCACCTTCTATGGATAAATGAAGAAGGGGGAAGAAGCATAAGTTTGGCTACTTGGCTTGAAGAAGTACATCAGAGTCCATGACTACTCTGAAAATTTAAAGGTTTGAATAACCATATTTAACTTGAATGGAAAGGCCTCCATTTGGTGGGAGGACCTTAGGAATGTGAAAGGAATCCATGAGAAGGACTTGTCATGGAAACAATTTGAGAAATACTTCAAAAAAAAGTATTTGTCAGAGTAATACTTTGATGGGAAGAACAAGGAGTTCTATGAACTCAAGTTGGGACAACCCACCATAGATGAATATTTTAATACATTTCTTGAGATGACAAGGTATGTACCCTACATAAAGGATGAAAATGTAAAAATGCAACGATTTATTAGTGGGATACCTCAATCCTTCCAGGAAAGGATTGAATTTGATGAGCCAAATAACTTAGAAGATACTATTCAAAAGGCAATGTATTGCTATGAGTAGTTCAAGAACAAGACAAAACCTCATGAGGACTGAAAGAAGAAAAGTAGTCCAGGATTCAAGAAAAATGGGTTTAAACCCTAAATATTCAAGAGCTATAGGAAAGGTTCTAAGATGAGCCTTCCTACTAAAAGTGTGTACCAACAAAATCTCCCCTCTCAAAGTGGAAATAAACCCTTTGGAGTAGCCCCAGGTAAGACTAATAACACAAAGAGAGAACCCTTGAAATTTTGGGGTTGTGGAGAAGAACATTTGCTGAGAGACTGCCCATATAAACAAAAAAATAGAAGGAGGTTATACACCATTTAAGAGGCTACCATAGTTAATGATGTGGCTTGGAGCATGCCACAGATTTATGCATCCTTGGATAATAAACAATACAACCACCAAGCTTCAGTAGTGGAGATGGAAGGTATGATTTCCAACCATCTAGTTTCCATTTTAATTGACCTTGGTTCTAATTTGAGTTATTTTTCTCCTCAAACTAATGAGAAATGTAAATTGCAACAAGTTAAACATGTTAAATCATGGCTGGTACAACTATCCACTAGAACCAAAAGAAAAGTAACAAAGGTCATACCAACATGCTAATTCGTTATGAGTGGATTGCCCACCCAAGAAAACCTAAACATACTTCCTTTAGGATCTTATGACCTATTGATTGGAATGGACTGGTTGGCTTCCCATAAAACCAAGTTGGACTGTTACAATAAAAATTTGGAGTGTGAAAATGAAGAAGGGAGAAAGGTGACCCTACAAGGGATTCAAAATCTTGTCTCAGTGAAACAAATATCAACACTTCACAAGAAGAAGTGTTGCAGAAAAGGATGTCCTTTGTATGTAATACATGTGTTGGAATCTATTGAGGACGATAAACCAAGCCTAGAGGACCATCCCATATCAAGAGAGTATCAATATGTGTTCCCATAAGAGGTACTAGGTCTACCTCCAAGAAGTGACATTGACTTTTCAATAGAACTTGCACCAAGAGCATTGCTAGTGTTTAGAACACCCTATAAAATCAGTACACCAGAGCTATTTGAGCTCAAACTATAGCTAAAGGAAATGATGGAAAAAGGCTACATCCAGACTAGTGCATCTCCATGGGGATCACCAACCTTATTTGTAAAAAATAAGGATGACACACTTAGGTTGTGCATAGACTGTAGGAAACTCAATAAGATGACCATAAAGAATAAATATCCCTTACCAAGAATCGATGACGTGTTTAACCAATTAAGGGGTTCCACCATTTTATCCAAGATTGAATTGAGGTATGGATACCATCAAGTCTGAATGAAGGATGAAGACATAAACAAAACAACTTTTAGGACAATATATGGTGTTGGATGCAGACCTAGTTAGGAGAAAAGGCTATTTTGGGGAAGAGAAGCATGAAAGGAGGAAAGGGCCGCTGGAAGGAAAAACAACATGTGTAAGGGAAGAAAGCGAGGCATGCATGCAAGGAAGACCTAATGACACTAGGGTTAGGGTTTTTTCAATGTATTGTAATGGATGATGATCCAAGAATATAATAGGTAGTACTTAGAGGAAAATAGGGATGAACATAGCAAGGAAGAAAGAGAGAGAGAGGACGAGAAAAAAGAACAGACGATAGAGAGTTGTAAGAAGTGTACTACTCAGTAATATGGAAAGCTAGGGAAGTAGTGAGTGACTCAATCCTGAGGGTTAGATCACAGGCCAAGGAGCCTGGTGCAATCTAGTCAGCCTCACAGGGATCGAGGAGCCTGTTGAAGAGAGTAAGATCTAAGATTATAAACACGTGCGATGTGACATATTATTGAACCATAATAAAGAGCTTGAGATCCAAATGTTTGTGGATGTTTCCCAGGAGGGGGTGAACCACAATAACACCTATGTTGTGTGATTGCATTTATGTGTTTTTATTGTTGTTAAGTGGTGAATGTTAGATGAATGAATTAACAAGTTGAATCTGGTATTTCACATGCATGAATAGAATAATTGCTATAATCACATGTTAGAATGTATAAAGAAAGATTATAGAGTACCACCACAGATATCCACTCATTCCCAGGCTGCAAACACCTTATTATTTCAGCCACCCATAGAGCTATCTCAGGTGAGACCGCACAACACACCCTACGTGTTGCGTTGCCTTCTGGTCTACCAGAGGGGCCGATAGTTTTAAAGGGATTTTGTTGGGAGATTATTAAATCTGAATTGGGATCAATATATGATAATAAGGTAGGATCAAAATAACTAATAAATAATCCTAAGTAGAAGAGTAGAGACAAAATCCAATAAATGGTTCCCTTACTGGTTGGTTGGAGTCGGTGAATGAAATGAATCTTGGGGGGCATGTCTCCAACCTCTAGACATCATGCTGGTGCGAAGCCAATAGCTTCTATCACACAATATGGGGTAAAAGTACCACCTATCCATGGGTTCCATTTGAAATATTTGGAAATTAAGTTGGGAAGTTTCGAGATCAGTCTTTGTTCTTTCTCGTTCTCATTAAAACATGAGAATAGGTTACCGATTATACTTTTATCTCTTTTTCAGACTCGTAAAATCTATATGAAAAAGGAACTCTTTGGAGTTTCCTTTAAGATATTTTCAAACTCCCTAAACATGAAAAGATTCTCAAGTGATATTGCTTACTTTCACACTCGTTAAAAGGTTTGAAAGGGCATCTTTCAAGTGGTATTTTATCTCTTTTTTTTCCTCGCGAGACTAATTATGAAAAAGGAATACGCTAGTCAAGCATGATTAGAATAGTTCTCCCTTGTATTGTTTTACACTTTTTTTGGGATTGGGAGACTAAATTTATGAAACATTCATCCATGGAGTCGTCTTTAAGTTCTTTTCAAAATATATAAACATGAAAAACCACTAATTTTACCTTCTTTGGGCTCATAAAACTATGCATCGAAAAACCTATGTGAGTCCAATATCGGGGACCCATATAGGACGGAACCCATACTTCTTCAGGTTCATTAAACATATGTTGAGGAACTCATCTAAAATATGAGATATATTGATCATCTATTATCCTCCTCAAGATCATTAAAAAATAAATAGGTACTCATCTATCTGGATCGGGGAAAAATTGAAGGAAGTGGGTCAAGGTTTTTGGAATCCTTTATGGCAGTTATTATCTCCCTTGAACATGGAACTTGTTTGTGTCTTGTATTATAGTTGGGTAACACATTTGTCTCTGAGTCATACCAATTCCATGTGTCATCATCTTTTTCATTCCAGTCGAAGAGTGCTCTTATTTATTGTCACATTATGTTATTGGTACTCGTTGAGTCAATGCTTCCAAGTCAGTTGTCATGCCTCATCATGTTCAAGGGGTTTTTCACTTCAAACAATCCATCTACAGTATTACCAACTTCCATTTCATGTGTTAGTCCATATTCATTCGATCCACCATATTACATCACTTTCCTATCTCAGTTTCATGTCGATGATGGGCGATACATCGAGGCCCTCCTTCAACAAGTCTTTTTGTGTTGACTTCAACACATTATCTAGAAATTATAATTAGAAAATATTCAGTAGCTTAGGACCTGCATGCCTCAATGGCATGCCTCCTTTATTATGAAAGTAGTTTTATATCATTGACCTTTGATCAGATGATTCCATGAATGTTCAACCTCAACTCATTTATTCACATTCACTGGAATGTACTATGGTACCTTGGGAGTCATTTCCATCATTGGTGATTTCCCTCACACTTGTTAATTGTAGGACCTGCATGCCTCAATGGCATGCCTCCTTTATTATGAAAGTAGTTTTATATCATTGACCTTTGATCAGATGATTCCATGAATGTTCAACCTCAACTCATTTATTCACATTCACTGGAATGTACTATGGTACCTTGGGAGTCATTTCCATCATTGGTGATTTCCCTCACACTTGTTAATTGTATACCTCAATGATTAGTAATCAAATGGTTTCTACCATGTTTGAAATCAAGTCATCTATTCACATGGCTAAATTCGTACCGTTTCAGGATCGAGACAAAGACCCTGGTTTGGGAGCTCACTTTGTTATGTGATTTTTTGAGGATGCGATGGAGATCATTTGAGCATGTAAAATATTTTAGTACAATCACCATGCTAGAAATCTTACTGATATATATTCTTTCACATAGATCCACATTGTATTGATCCATGGCTATGTTTTATCATCTCGTAGCTCCACTATGTATTTTTCATGCTTGCGATCAGTTCATGTCATGGAGGTATGGATCCACATTGTATCTTTGGTGGCCATATCCTTAGTCATTATTATCATGGATCCATAGTGTATTGGTTTGTAGAATTTCTTTGAGTCATCTCATATTCCGAGCATAGCTATTTTTTCCTCGGAAATGGAACATATATCTATATTGACTGATGATTATTTGTAGCTTATACTAGGTTCTCCTACTCCAACACCCTTTCATTGAATAATTTTTAAAGTGTTTCGGCCATAAGTTTCTCTTTCGACCTCACACTTTAGGGGGAATTTGTTACACATCAAAATGTCACACTTGAGTTTCGCACCCTAAGTGCCACAAGTGTCACAAAGTGATGTATGCACCTTTTTAAGTGTCACATGCACTGTCGCAAGTGTCATATGCAACTTACCTAGTGTCACATTCACTTTTTTGAGTTTTTCAACCCCTTTACATCATGAAAGATATTTTTCATGAGCCTAAGTCACATTGGAAGAAGAAACCCGTCATTTCAAGGTCAAAACACGACTTTTTCTTCGAAAAATCGACCATTTTTGGGAATTTAATGAATGGTGGCACCCCCCTTCCCATGTATAGGGAGAACCAGTGCTCCCCTTTCCATGTTAAGGGAGAGAAACTTTTGGAAATTGGCGCTCTGTCTCTAACTAAGGGGGAGCACCACGTTTGGTTAAAGGGAATCATGGGATCCTCCTCCTTTTCCTAAGGGCCAACTCTCTTGGGATGAAGTTGGTTATGCTCGAATCCTATGCTATGGATTCATATTAGGATCCAAATCCCAACTTAATGAACCATATCCTTAACCATTTCCTTCATTTTCTCATGGTGGTTGTGCATCTCAAGCCTATATATTGAAGGTATTTCCAAGGTGAAAGGGGGAACAATTTAGGTATCAAACCTTTGATTCTGGAGGAAGCATTAGCATTTTGATGTCAAGATTCATGCAAGGGATGGATGAGGAGATATTGAAGAAGTGACTACATCATATATCATGATTTCTAGGTTCCTTCTTTGTCTTTCCAATTAATATCAGCTTGTCCTATTCCCTTCAAGTTCATGTTTTCTACATTTGCTTGTCTATTTTTGTTTCATTATTCATATATAGATATTATTTATATAATCATGTAGAGTAGGAGGAAGAGTTCCTTTTATATTCTTTTCAATACTTCATTTTCATTGAGGAGCTTGGAGATCAAGTGCCAGGATTGGAGCAGCGACGAGGAACATCGCAGCAAGGTGCACTGCATTCTTCTTCTCTTTATTTCGTGATTTATTCAGTTAGATTTATAGAGAAAGTAGTAACCACTTGTTCTCTTCTATATTTGAACCAAATATAGGATTCTTGTTCCAAAGGGGAGGTTATCCTGTCTGCGGGGTAATATTTCTCACAACATGATCCAACCTAAAGGCAGCTCCAAATCCATGATTCTTGGGCTCCAACCAGAAGGAGGCTACAACCCCCTTTCCTTGCCCTGTTCAACCACCCTGAAATATAAATTCCAAATGTGAAAAAACTATCAATTTCAATTAATCAGTCACTGCCACTGTCTCTCTGTCACTGTCAACTTGTACCAACACTTTATCACAACCTGTACCAACCTTATTCAAATCTTTCCTATGGATATGCAACCTATCTATACTATAACACGTGTATGTATGTGGATTTATTTAATGAAACTCATAGTGTTCGCACCTCTCTTCTATCTAACTCACAGACTACTATAGAACCCTCCTAGTTTCACTATCACTATCTCTATTTCTTTCAAATTGTCACTTCCATGTCAACATGTACCATCAACTTGTTACAAACTATATCAAACAACCTGTACCAGAAAACCTATACCAAAGAACTTGTACCAAAAATATGTACCAATAATATCATCATCCAAACTAGAACTAATCACCAAGACCAATCACCAAGACAACTCTCAACCTATGCACAATATCACCAAGATGTGCATCAACCAAGACTACTCATAATCACTACCATCACCCACACATTCCTCTACAAAGCATGTACCAATCACAACCAAGTACCAACATGTACCACAAAAAAATCATCAACCATGCACCAAACTAGATCTGATCACATAACTCAACCAATAGGACAATTATTAATCATGTGCACAATATTATCCAAATGCGTGTCAACCTAAACCACTCACAACAACTCATAACCATCACAAAAATATACCAAGATCAAGATGTTCTTCTAATTATACGCCAAGACATGTATATCAACTATACCAAACTATGCCTCATCAACATTACGAAACCATGTCCCTCGTGTATGAGCCAAATCATCAACTATATGTCTCATCCATGTGCCTCAACTATATACCAAAACATACACCAAGATAACCTACAAGAGGCCTCTAGTAATACATCAAACTATATGCCACAAACTCATTTTTATGTAGCCTCAAGCATGTACCACTCATAAGCCAATCATATAACAAGACTACTAACAAATGCATCTCACAATGCACCATAATATATGTCAATAAAACCAAGCTAAGTGAACCAACAATGTGCCTCAACAAATCTACCTCAAATCATACTCTACAACATATACCATACATCCAAGAGGGAATATACCAAACCTCATCAATTCATGCCTAAAAAATTCTCCACAACACCACTAAGATACAATGTCAAAACATAACCATGAACATACCTTTATCTCTGTAGTATCCAAGTGTTGTATCTAATATCTGACAAACATACTTGCAATATCTCTTCAGATCTTGCAACCTGGAACAAGCATCTTCCTTCTTTCCTTTTCTACAAATTTGTGCTTTCCCTTTCTACATTTCGTGGGTATCCACACTTTTATCCACTATGGCCCACAGATGTTCATGCTTCTCTATTCCTTTGGCTCACAAATAAGATTTGAAATCTTGTTTCCTTCACTTCTTCTGTAGCTATGATTTTTTTTTCTTGATACATTTGTTGCCTCAAACCTACGCTTTCTCATGTTTTTCAACGTATACTTGCAAATAAAATTTCACAAAATATATATTCAATAATGTTAAATAGGTAGGTAGGTAGTAGTCCCTTTCTCTCTTATTTATACTTTTCCAAGCGCATTCCTCTAGAAGTTTCCTTGTAATTGTTTTACCCATTTCTCCATCTTCTAGGGCTAACCCACTTTCTTGTTGCAACTAAATTTCCTGAATTAGTCAACACATAACTTCTTTTCCCTTAACTAACTTCTTGTTGCAACCACTTTATTATTTAATTTATTTATTTTTCAACCACTTTGACTATTCAACCTTCTATTACAACTACTTTACCCATAATTAATAAACTCACCTCTTCTTGTTGCAACTAACAATTCCTTAAATAACCTCTTTACCCTTAACTAATTTCTTGTTGCAACCACTTTGACCACTTTATTATTCAAATAATTTCTCTTTGCAACCATTTTGAATAGTAATCTTCTTAAAGACTCTCTAGAATATTTCTAGAATATTTGACTTCTTGTTGACCTTCTAGGGGCTTCTAGATTACTCTAAAGGGTTCTCCAACTCCACAAAGCCATATCTTACTAACAATGAGGAACTATGTAACATACCACATATCACTAGAAATGGCATGAAGTGTAATATCCATCCATGATAGTATTACCTTCATATTTAGTGGTCCTCATGCCTTTATTCCTCAAACAAAAATGGGTCCCTTACCCATACCTTTTTGCTACTAGAATCCACTACCAAACTTATCCAAGGGTTGGATTCAATATATAAGGGTTGGCATTAATCTCCAACATCACTATACAATGTTTGAAATCAATGAAACCAAATATCCAAACCAACTGTCTATCAATCTAAACTAGTTGTCCAACAATCTCCCCCTTTGGCATTCATGGAAACACCAACATTGATGTCAACACTTAGACATGGAAATAATCATGCTCATACTTCACTTGTGATCATTTATCCTAATCAATATTTCTAAATATACCCCTTTGACATAAATGGGAAATGGTATCTCCCTTTGGGGATTCTCCCCTAACTGAACTCTCCTTGGGGTTGTTCCCCCTGTCCACAAATGTCTTGTGGGATGCTCCCTCTGTGTAAATTCCTTTGATTTTTCTCTATGTTTCTAAGCCTTTGATTACTTTCTCTCCCTGCATTTGATTAATATCTCCCCCTTTAAAAAAGAGTATCATTATGATGCAATTATGATGGCATGGCTTCCAATGCTCCCTCTATGATCATCTCTATCATATCTCCTCCTAGAATCATACCTCTGTTCTTATCTCTCCATATGACAACTTCTCTAAATGATATTTCTACCTATCTTCCTCCTTTTGTTTCTCTACCTTTGACTTCTCTACTATATGTCATGTAGAACAATTATGGGGCTTCCTATACCTTCTTCCTTTTGGAGTTTTTGTCCATTGGTGTTTCCTTGTGTATTTAACTAACATATATGAAAAACATTCAATAATAAGCATTCAAAGTTTAAGCATTCAAATATTCCTTTATCATTAGATGACATAATCATCCAACAATCTATGAGAAAATATATGGACCAATTTTGATCCAGATTTTATGAGCAGAATGAAATGAATACAGATTATTGACAGGTACTTAACACAAAATAATAGAGATACAGTAAAACTGGTTTCTATTCAATAATGAAATAAGCTGAAACTGTAGAATGCAGCAGAGACAAGCTTGCTGGAATGGTGGCGGCTTATCTCTGAGAAGAGATGTGGCGGCTGTGCGCATTCGCAAGAAGAAGATTACAATGAGGCTTTCAATGCCTTTTTACAACAAACAAGAATTCCAAAAACCCTAGACATCCAAAAACCTAACGCTAGGAGATGAAGTGCCAAAAGTCATGTGGGGCCCGTTTGGGTAAGTTAGTACATCAACTTCCTGGGGTCGTAACTTTTGCATATGATCTATGTTTTAGGCGTTTGATAGTCCATTGGAAAGGTATCATCGAGGAGATTCCTTTTGGGGGATCAATCATTCCTTTACGTATCAATGAGGAGATATATTTAGAAAAACCTTCATTTAGGCCCTCAAAATGGCCCCGGAAGTTAAAACTGCTAAAAATAGTAAATTGCCAAAATTGTCAGAAACTGTTTTGAGCCAGTTGGAAAATATGGGTGGCCACTGATATCCATATGGATCAATACTCCCTCCTTAGGAAAAAATGGTCTCCATTGCATTTATTTCCCCCATCATATGAGGAAATGTTTGTTGAATTTGGCCCCGGGTGAGCCACTTGCCTTGGTGCAGGAGCTGCCCTGCTTTGATGACTCGATAAAGCTAGATCCTTTGTTGTTGAGTGCCCTTGATCTGTGTGTCCACAATATTCTCATTGGATGCATATTGTGTGAATTTGAGGTTGAGCTCCGTTGGTGTTAGTTGTTCTGCTACTTCTGAGGTGTCCAATAATGGTGGGAAATAAGGGCGAAGGAGATCCACATTGAACACTGGGTGTAGGCCAAGGAAAGGAGGAATGTTGAGATCAAAATCATTATCCCCCATGGCCTTGGTGATAGTGTATGATCCATAAAGGAGTGGGTGAAGCTTTCGATGGGGTCCTGTAAGGCATTCTTTCTGCAGGTGCAAACAAACTTTGTCGCCCACCTGAAACTTATGTGGCACCCAATGTTGATCATGGTGTTGTTTGTACTTATCATTGGACTTCTGTAGGATATCTTGAACCTGTTGGCGGATGTGTTGGAACCTCTCAATGAATCGAGTGTCTTTGTTAGCTTTAGTTGGAGTAGGATATGAGTCGATCGAGGTGACCGCAAGGGGAATTACAACATCTATGGGACCCAATGGTTGGAATCCCAACCCCACTTGAAAGGGGATGTGGCTGGTAGAGCTATGCAGGGCTCGATTGTAGCTATAATGGACATAGGGAAGGCTCTCATCCCATGTGAGAGGGTGATTTGAATTATACATGCGAAGGATATGCACAATCATTTGATTTACAAGCTCAGTTTGGCCATCTAGCTGGGGGTGGAAGGTCGTGGATTTGGTGAGCTTGGTGTCTAGCAGTGACCAGAGGCTCGACTAGAATGTACTGAGAAATCGATTGTCCCGATCTAAGACAATGGTTTGTGGAATTCCAAAATTTACCCAGACTCGTTCAAAGAAGAGCTTGGCAGTGGCCTCTATTGTGATGCTCTTCTTGCAGGAAACCAGAATCTCCATATTAGAAAAGCGATCAACAACCACAAAAACATAGTCATTTCCCTGCTTGGTAGATGGGAGGCCTGACTTGTAGTCCATTGAGATGGATTCCCATGGACTGTCAGGAGTAGGAAGAGGGTTATACAAGCCATGTTTCTTAGTGGTCGAATTGGCAATAGTGCAGGCAGTGAAGGACCTAGTGGTTCCCGAATCATCTTCGCTCACTTGATGGAACACAAATATTTTCTAGATGACACAACAACCCATCTTGAAGATGGAAATTATCGACAATTGCATTTTCACCCAACATTTGGTAGGTGGTGGAGAAGTCAGGGTCTTTCTCATAGAGTTGGGGCCATCCAAATTTTTCATGGCCGCAAGAGTCTAGAACCATGGTGAGTGCCATGACTGGTGGTCTACTCAGGCAATCAACGATGCGATTGGTGCTTCCTATTTTATACTTGATGTTGAGGTGGAATTGTTGCAAGTGTGTGGACCACTTTTGATGGAGGTCATTCTGCAATTTTCCCTATGTCTGCATGAACCAAAGTGGCTTATGATCAGTGTGGATGATTGTCTCCTCCCAAAGAATGTAATGTCTCCACTGGTGGTAGGCTTTCATAATGGAGTACATTTCTTTTTCGTAAGTAGGGTACTTACGGACAATATCTGACAGTGTCTCACTATGATAGGCTACGGGGTGGCCGTGTTGAGTGAGAATGGTGCCCACGACATAGTCTGAAGCATATTTCTCGATCTAAAAGGGATGTTGTAGGTCTGGTAGAGAAATTATTGGGTTTGAGCACAAGAACTGCTTCAAATCATCGAATGCTTGTTGTTGAGATTGACCCCATGCAAATTTCTCCTTACCACCACCCTTGTTTATTTGGCTGAGGGCCCATGTAATATGGGAGAGTCCCAAAATGAACCTGCGGTATAAATTCGCAAGGCCCAAGAAGATCTAAAGCTCAGTGAGTGTTTTTGGGGCTGGCCAATCACGGATGACTTGGATCTTGGGTGGATCTACATGTATGCCATGCTGATCAATGATGTAGCCCAGGTAATGGACCCGGTCCATGCCGAAGGATCATTTTTCCAAGTTGGCGTATAGATTTTGTTGCCACAGGGTGTGCAGAACCTACTGAATATGCTGCAAGTGTTCGACCGAAGTCTTGTTGTAAATTAGAATTTCGTCCAGATACACCACTACAAAAGTATTGGTGAATGGTCATAGGATATCGTCCATCATCCTCATGAAATTGGATGGGGAATTTGTCAAACCAAAGGGCATGACCTACCATTCAGAAAGGCCTTCCTTTGACTTGAAGGCAATCTTCCATACATCTGTTTGTTCTATTGGGACCTGGTGGTAGACAGACTTCAGATCAATCTTACTAAGGTATTTTCCCCCCATGATTTGATCAAGGAGGTCGTCGATTTGGGGAATTGGGTATCGGTTTGTGACTGTGATTTTAGTCAGAGCTCGGTAATCAATACAGAGTCACCAGGTTCCATCTTTCTTATGTACCCGCACGACTGGGCTCATACAAGGTGATGAGCTGGGGTGGATGTGCCCCTTGTGGAGAATTTATTGGATCTGTCACTTGATCTCCTCATTCTATAATAAAGAGAGATGATAGACTGGCCCATTGGGTAGCGGTGCATCGGGGGTCAGATTGATGGGGTACTTGACCTGGCAGTGCAGAGGTACCCCTGTAGGTGAGGAGAAGATATTTGAGTATTCCTACATGAACTTATCTACTTTCTTCTACTGTGTGGAGAGGTTGGCCGTAGAGACCATGTATGTGGCTGTGATCTTTTTCTTATTCTGAGAGCGAATCATGAAGAAGCCAAACTTCCCCATTTGAGAGATGACCTTCCTGCATTTCTTAGCAGAGATCAAGAAAATAGTACTAGGTGGGACTGCCTCGGGTATCCTGTACAATTTCCTTTTCAAAGTAATAATAACACTATGAGGCCTAGACTCATATACAACATGACATTTCCATAAATAAGGTTGGCCCAAAAGAACATCACAAACTTTGAGAGGAGAATCATCACAAGAGACCTCGTCTTTGAAGGGCTTGTTCTCGTATGACAGTCAACACTGTTGGCTGACGTGGAGATCGCTTCCTTGGAGGAGCCATCCAATGGTGTAGGGTTGTGGGTGAAACATTGTTTGCAGGGCCATCCACTTGATGACCTTTGCTAAGATGAGGTTCTTCTGGCTACCACTATCAATGATGAAGTGCAACGGGGTGCCTTTTGCCCACATCTGTGAATGGAAGAGGTACTCTCCTTCTTATGGCTCATCTGGTTCACTAGGCTAGAGCTTGGTGGTAGCAACAGTGGAACTGGGTTTTTCATCAATGATATTTCTTCCCCTTTCTGTTTATGGCTCAGAGTCATAATCTGCATCTGATTCAGAGGCTTTCACTTCAGCCACTAGTGACTATTTTGAGCGACAGTCAGCAGTGTTATGCCAAGGGATCTTATGGAAGTTGCACCACTTCCTGGTATCTTTCTTTGTCTTTTCGGTGTCCTTTTCTTGCGGCTTGGACTGGTATCCCTAATACTATCCATATTTTCTCTATCCTTTTTTTTGTGGGTTGGGGCCGCCCTTTCCTGGATTTTGTTGTGAGGGGTTCCCAAGCCAAAATTGTCACGTCTTTTGTTTGAGATTTTACTTAATTTTGATGACATATCGGTAGGCCACGCCCAAGGATGATAGGTCCAAAAATTCCATTTCGGTATGGATGTATCTATGCAGAGAACTATGATACTTGAGCACCAAATGTCGCTCTGAATCTTTGATACCCATCTTGGTGCACAAGGTATGGAAGATATTTGTGAAATCTGACACTGCTTGGTCTCTTTCTTGCCGCAGTGTGGTCCATTTGGTATACAGGTCGTCATAACTTCTGACAGGGTAGTATTGTTCCTTAATAGAATCCCTAAAGGATTCCCAGGTGGTCATGACTGAAAATAAAGAGGTTTCCTCTATTTCCTTTTGCTCACAGAACGTTTCCCACCAATCTTTGACATGGGGAACAAATTTGAGGAGCGCAAAAGTAATCTTTTCTCTATTCAAAAAGTTATGGACAGAAAAATACATTTCTAGTAGATTCAACCACTTGTCTAAAACATCTGCATCTATCTGACCTTCAAATATAGGAATATTTAAGTTTATTTGTACCTTGAACGAGGCGACGCCTCTGTTCGAAGAAGATGTGTTGCCTGTTTGTAGTCGCCGAAGGATTTGTGAAAAACTATCCATCATCTCGTTCCTATGTTGCATGAGGGATTTTTTAATCAACAGTTTGAAAGGATCTCCTTTCCCGTCATATTTCTTTTCTCCTGCCATGAGAGGTTGCTTGGGCATGCAAGATCTTCTGTCCTCAAGAGAAACAAGCTCGAGACCCAACTCTTTGTACTCTGACCTAGTTGGGGACATGCATTAAGATGACAAGGAGCAGACCGCTCTGATACCACTGATACATATTTTATGGGCATAATTAAATGAATACAAATTATTAATAGGTTCTTAACACAAAATAATAGAGATACAATAAAATTGGTTTTCTATTCAATAACGAAATAAGTTGAAATTGTAAAATGCAGCAGAAACAAGCTTGCTAGAATGGTGGAGGCTTATCTCTGAGAAGAGATGTGACGGTTGCATGCATTCACAAGAAGAAGATTATAATGAGGATCTGAAGGCATTTTTACAATAAACAAGAATTCCAAAAACCCTAGACATCCAAAAACCTAACCTTAGGAGATGAAGCACCAAAAGTCATGTGTGCCCCGTTTGGGTAAGTTAGTACATCAACTTCCTAGGGTCGTAACTTTTGCATACGATCTTCATTTTAGGCGTGTGATATCCCATTGGAAAGGTATAATTGAGGATATTAATTTTGGGGGCTCAATCATGCATTGAAATATGATTGAGGAGATCGATCCTGAAAAACCTTCATTTAGGCTCTCAAAATGGCTCCGGAAGTTAAAACTGCTAAAAATAGTAAATTGCCAAAAATGTCAAAAACAATTTTGAGCCAGTTGGAAAAGGTGGGTGGTAACTGATATCCATATGGATCAATACTACCTCCTTAATAATAAATTTTTTCCATTGCATTGAGGTCCCCCATCAGATGAGAAAATTTATGTTGAATTTGGCCCCGGGTGAGCCACTTGCCTTGGTGCAAGAGCTGCCCTGCTTTGACGACTCGATAAAACTGGATCCTTTGTTGTCACGTGCCCTTGATCTATGTGTCCACAATATGATCATTGGATGTTTTTTTTATGTAGTTGGGGTTGAGATCTGTTGGTGTTAGTTGTTCTGCTACTTCTGAGGTGTCTAATAATGGTGGGAAATAAGAGCGAAGGAGATCCACATAGAACACTGGGTGTAGGCCAAGGAAAGGAGGAATGTTGAGCTTAAAAGCATTATCCCCCACAACCTTTGTGATAGTGTATGACCCATAAAGGAGTGGGAAAATATTTCGATGGGGTCCTGTAAGGCATTATTTCTACAAGTGCAACCAAACTTTGTCTCCCACCTCAAACTTATGTGGCACTCGATGTTGATCATGGCATTGTTTGTACTTGTCATTGGACTTTTGTAGGATATCCTGAACCTATTGGTGGATGTGTTGATTCCTCTCAATGAACTGGGTGGCTTTTTCAGCTTCAATTGGAGGAGGATATGAGTCGATCGAGGTGACCGCAAGGGGAAGTACAACATCTATGGGACCCAATGTTTGGAATCCCAACCCCACCTGAAAGGGATTGTGGTCGGTTGAGCTATGCAGGGCTTGATTGTAGCTATGTTGGACATAGGGAATGCTCTCATCCCATGTACAAAGGTGCTTTCAATTATACATGCAAAGGATATGCACAATCATTAGATTTACAACCTCAGTTTTTCCATCTGTCTGGGGGTGGAAGGCCGTGGATTTGGTGAGCTTGGTGTCTAGCAGTGACCAGAGGCTCAACCAGAATGTGCTGAGAAATCA
>JASDQU011400791.1:44564-62971 GCA_032191745.1 Picea mariana
GTGCTTCGTGTACTTGGTCTAGCGAGCACTAGCTCCCTATTTCACGATATGACGTTGGGCTATGAACTTCACGTGACCATGAAATTGTGGGTGCGTCCATAGGAAATTTGAGAGCAACCCGATTTTCACCCCACAATTCACTATGAGCCTCCATGTGTCCTTTCTCCAAAATTGTGGTTTCGATTGCGGCCTACCTACAAAAAATTAAGACCCGAGCATGTTTTGGCTTTGCAATGTGATGGGACCATCGACCTCATGATATTGACGGTGCTCCTCGATAAACGACTCTGATAAGTTGACTTATCTTGTCTTCTTTCCTCTGTCCACGCGTGATCCTTAGTCTCAACAACCAAGTGACATGTGGCCCTCCAAACCAACGAACGAGATCAATTTCACCTTTCGGGCTTCGGGAGTCTTGATTCTCAAACTCCCCTTTCTCCCAGAGAATTTCTCCTATATTCCATGATCTAACGACATGTGGTCTTCTTGAATCAATGGTCCCAATCCCTTCAGGTATTCGGGGTTGAAAAATCTTAACTTTCCACCTTTCAACCTTCCTTTTCTTTTTCCCAGAGCTGACAATCCACCGACGCATGTCCCTTTCAGATGAACAGTCACGATCCTTTTGCATCTCCAGAATTTGGAGATTTCAACTTATGCTATCCTTCCACAGGAGTAGATTAACGGATGAGAATTCTCCAGAAGTGATCTTTCATATCGGACGTCTTGTGTCTACTTTGGGACTTCAGAGATTTTGTCATTTGCTAGTGTTGAATATCCCAAATTAAAACTCTCCGAGTGATTTCACTTAGTTACGTCACTTGATGATGTGTCATGAGCCTAGTAGCTACCACGTGTCACTTAGACTTGTGATTTGCACGTACCTGAAATGCCAAATCAAATTGACACTTGTCTTATCTGATTACGCCATGTGTCCTTGCTGATGTAGTATTGCTGACATGGTCTCCCACATGTCCTTGTAGATGTGGTCTGCTGTGTGTCCTTTATGACGTGGTATGATGACCAACAACCTGGATCCAACAATCATTGTATGTCCTCCAAATCTGATGGTCCTTATTCATTTTGGATTTCCAGGTTTTGGGTATTTCAAATCTCAAAATTTTTGGAGTGTAACCTCCTCTCATATTTATAGCCAAAGTGAATGTCATTCATGATCATGATCCTATATCGATGGATCGATCTATCTGCAATGCAGATCTTCTATCTTATCCTATCCTTCCACTTAGAATGATCCAATGGTTGGCAGAAATTCACATTTCAGGAATTTCAACTCTCAATCTTTCTAGAGTGTAACCTCCTTGAATATTTATATCCGAAGTGAATCATGTTCATTGGCAAGAATCTTAGATCGACGACTTGATATTTTTACAATGAAACTATTCTGGCTTATCATGTCATTCCACTTCAAACCGATCTGATGATTGTCATTTACTCTGGCTCTTCGGTTCTCCGGACTTCGAGTTTTTCAAGTCTCAAACTGAAAAAAAAAATCCTCAAAGTGATTTTCTCCGAAGTTGAGGATTGTGTGCCACTTGTCAGCCTTGATGATGGATGATCCTTTCTTACTTCAGGACTTTAACAATTTCTCTCTCCTACACTCATCCAAAGGATTAACCTTCGTGCATTTATTTATGGATCCAACAATTGTTGATCCTCGGTGCTCAGATCCAATGGATTAGATTTGTAATTCTCCTATGTGTTTCCTCTGGTCATTGGGTGTTGATCCAACGATCATTGGGTGTTCAAGATTTGTGATCCAACGACCATTCTTGTTCTTCCTCCTGATCTTTCTGATCTCTTTGACCTAGAAGGTTTTCTAAGTGTTCAAAGGTATCGACCTTTTCTCCTCCTATGATTCCTTCTCTTGGACCTCGACTGCACTTCTGGAAAGTGCAAAGTGATATCTCTTCTGAGCTTTGATCTTTGCATACTGTTCGCTCCTCCTCCTGAGCTTATACTTTCCATATTTTCCATCATTCTTTCTTTCCTCGTTGTTTCTTTTCTTGCCTGTAAACATACCATCATCGTTGTTGTTCTTTCCATCAATGACAAGCACACTCTACCTGTAAACATGCCAACAATATCCCTCGTTGGCATTGATGGAAACCATGAAGGACTGCATTGTTCTACTTAGACCTCCAACTATAGCATCCAGACAACACCTTTTCTCCCCCTTTGACATCAATGTCAAATAAAAAATGCTCCCCATGCAATTTTGCAGTACTTTTTGGAGGTATCATATATTCAACCAACACAAACTCCCCCTGATAGGATGGACTTTCTTAGGTGAGAGAAGATATGACACCCAGATTCTGACAGAGATATTCAAATGGTGTCTTGGCTAGGGGTTTAGTAAATATGTATGCAATTTGTTCTATGGTTGGAATGTAATGAACCTGAACAATCTTATTGGTGACCTACTCTCTTAGATAATTTTATTTTATGGGGATGTGCTTGGTCTTGGAATGAAATACTATATTCTTAGACCTGTTCATCTTCAACTTCAGCTGTGTCCTCTGTAGTATACTCAATATTTCTCATATCTCTTATTGAGATTCCTTCATCAACCTTTTATTGTCGTAACTGAATGACACCCCTTTGTTTCTAAAGGTTAGCTCCTTTTTACAAGATCTCCCTTCTTTTTATCTCTACAGGATGTCATGTATATCATTTTGTACATCAGAATGTTGTTGCTACGGATGTCGCTGTCCTACTGGAACACTGCGCAATTGTAGCTCATATTTTTCAAAAAACCCTTGGATCTACCCATTGATCTTCATTGATCTCTAACCAGATGTATCCATCTTTATCCAAGATTTTTCTTTACTATACATTTCTCTAAAGTCGTATGAGGAATTTTATGCTATGCTTGTCACATGACTACAATTATGTTTGAAAAAATTAACTTCACTTGTATAGTCTTTGCTATCCACATATGTGAGTGTCCTGGTTTCTTGAACTTTGTTCTATGATCTTCTATTACAACAACTGCATTTTTCTTCTATGATTCCTACAATCCAAGGCTTTTATGACCATATTCATCACAAGGAAAAATAATAACTGTTACAAACACTCTCATACCTCCTTTGATTCATCCATGGTGTCTCTCTTCTAAACTTACTTTGAGGTGTATGAGTAGCTTCTGGGTGTATTTCTTGGTATGATCTTCTAAATATTGGAGTATCTCTTTCATTATTTGAACATGAAGAACCTGAGTCATACCTGCTCTCCCTTTTTACAAATGAAGGACCTATGTTAGACTTGTCTTCACCCTTTACAAATGAAGGACTTGCATCAGGTTTCTTAGGGGTATTGGTTTCTTCCTTGTTGTATCCAAGATCGGATTTGTCATTTGGTGATCTCTAGCTATCCAAGATTTCATCCAGGATCATGGAACTGTTCAAGAACTTGATTTGGGTGTTTGAATTCTCAACCTTCTTTCTAATATTCACAACTTTTTCTTCTATCTTATGACATGATTCTTCTTCTACTTCTTCCATGGCATAAATGCTAACAGAACATTATTTTACTGTATCTTAGTCTTCTTCTTCTTTTCTTGAAGGGGAGGATTCAATATCAACATCATTATCTGTCCTTATTCCTTTAGCCACCACTTGTCCCGAGTTTACAGAATTCATCTTACAATATTTGGAAGTTAACAACACTTCACATTCTCTGTCGCATGTTTGAATTACACTGAGCAGATTATGTTTCAGCCCATCTACAAGTAGAACATCCTGGGATTTTCCTTTACCATTACTCAACCTTACCATCCCTTTACCTTTGATTTTACCTGGTTCATCATTTCCAGAGGCCAAATTTCCTATTTTTCTCTTACTTATAGACAAAAAATTGTCCTTGTATTTAGTCATGTGTTTGGAACATCCACTGTCTATATACCAAGGGTCTTTTTGTTTTTGAGCTGAAAGTACTAGACCACATTTTTCACTATATTTATTTTTCCAAGTGTTGGCATTTTTAGCTAAGGGTTTTATCCTTCGATCTGCTTTGTAATTCTTCAGATGGAAGTTTGCATATTTGTGTCCGAAGTTATGACAATTATAGAATTCGAGCTCAATGTTGAATAGGTCAAAATAATTGGTGCAACGATGTATACTCATTGGCTGTTTATTATTTCTTATCCTCCTCAGTTGCATGTATCTGAACTTAATTAGACAATTTTCAATCTGTGGTCATTTGTTACTTGAATGTCTCATTCTTTGTTGTGGTAGATATTTATTCCTTGGGTGTATTGGTTTCTCATGTCTAAATCTTAAGGAACAATTTACATCTTTGTGTCCAAAGTTAGAACAGTAGAAACAATATCCGTAGAAAAAATATTTGTACCTAGAAAATGGTTGTCTTCTTTGAGCAGGTCAATTTCTTCCATCTTGATGATTTCCTTGAGCAGAGGGCGTATTATTTCTTTGATCTACATATTTAGTTCTAGCACCTTTTTATTTGCTCCTCCTTGGCGGTTGATTATCTTCCTTTGTTTATGCAAGTTTGTTGTTGTCATTGGTTGTAGATTTGACAAACTTGATGGATTCTTTGTTGCTTGGCTAAACACTACTTGATCCCTCTTCATAACCCAAACCATTTTTCAACTTTGGATTGCTTTACTGATTCAGAATGGTGTCTAATCCTTCTAAGGCTTTGATACTTGAAAGATTCTAGTGATACAAGGCTTGAAACTTCTTCAACTCTTTTCTAGTTTTCACTACCTCTTCTTCCAGAGCTTCACATCTTGCCTTCTTTTCTGATAACGGTTGTTTCATAATGTCTTCTATTTTCTTTTCCTCTTCTAATTCCACTTTTAGCAGGGAAAAGTCTTCATCAATTTTTTTACTATCTTTCTTGAACAATATCAACAATTGTTTTTGTTTTCTCTTCTTAAGTATGAGTCTGTCAATCTCTTCTAAAGCACTTATTAGTTCAACTTCCATATCAACAACAACATATTCAGCATTAACATCATTTATTGTTTTTTTCTTATCATAGTCCTCTTTGTCCATAAGCATAAAGTCGTTAACCTTATCTTCACAGGAAGAGTCACTATCTGTGTCTTCTAAAGAGTCATCATTGTTTACACACAAACCTTTATTTTTATCAAATATTTTGGATTTGTACTTCTCTTCACCTTCAGAGTTATGGTCCTTCTTATTGTGTGGACACTTAGATGAAAAGTGACCTATATTTCCACAGTTAAAACATTTGAAGGGAAACTTACCTTGATACTTTCCTCATCCTTTCTTTAGTCTTTTTACAAATTTTTCTTCAATTTCATCAGGGTCAGAATCCTCATTCTTATCTTCTTTAAATGATGCTTCTCTAGAGGTGGGTTTATATTTAACTATCCTCAATTCATATGCAGTCAACGCTCCTAGAAGTTGATCAAAAGGAAAATCTTTTAGATCATTGAGCTATTCTATAGAAGAGACCTTTGGGTTGAATCTATCTAGAAGAGATCTCAAAATTCTCTGAACTAAAGAGGCTTCCTCAATTTTTTCACCAAGCGCTTTCATTGCATTTACTAGTTCCTCAACTCTTAAGAAAAATGTATTAACTGTCTCATCCTCATTCATCTTTAGTTGTTCAAACTGTAATATGTAGGTTTGAAGCTTGGCATCCTTTACCTTCTCATTATCTTCATAATTGCTAATGCATTTGTCCCACATTGCTTTGGCAGATTCTTAGTGCATAACTTTTGCAAATTCTACTTCCGCAAGCCCACTCAGAATAGAATTCATAGCCTTAGCATTGAAGATGAATTCTACCTTGTCATCCTTATTAGCTAGTACAACTATATTTACATAACCAGTCTCTACCACATCCCATACATTTTCACCTAAATCCATTATGTAGGTTCTCATCCTAACTTTCCAGAATCCAAAGTTTGTTCCATTGAACAAGGGGGCCTTATTGGTTGAAGTTCCTTTATGACTTGTCATGTTTAAGCTTATTGATATAGCTTTAAATAAAGGAACCCACTATGATACCAATTTTTGGAAAACTAAGAGGGGGGGTGAATCAATTGTTACTATGCTTAAACAATTATGCCAATTTTAAAACTCTTTATAGAAAAATCAATGAAAATCACAATAATGCAAGGAAGTAAGGTATAGAGTATTTAAAATCAATCACGCACACATGAAATATACAGAGGCAGATATTTCCTGAGGAAAACCATAAAGGGAAAACCTCTTCTTCTTTATATGATAAGTAATATTTTATTTTCTGTACATTATCATTCTTATGAGAAACAACTCATTGTGAGGCTACCACCTCTGTTTTACAAGCTGTAACTTGTTGAGAGAACCAACTCTCTGGTTTCTCTAGCACTCACTAGAATGAAGCACCAACTCCCTGGTTTCTTTAGCACCCACTAGAAGGAAGCACCAACTCCCTGAGTATTCCAGCACCAATGGGATGGAAGCACCAACTTCTAGTTACACAGGCACCAACCTGTATAACATAGAACAATAGTTCTCCCTTGCAGCACCCTACCACCCCTTTTTTCTGGCTGCAATGAGATGGAAGCTACAAGTCCCTATGTTCAAGCACCCACTTGAAACTCTGAGGAAAACTGTCCTACCTAGGACCTCCCTACTACCCGGAATATAAAAACTTTGTTCCTGAAACTTATTACAGTGATACAGTGTTTTTCAAAAGTCTTACCAGTCTCATCACTGTTCTGTTGCATTGCTCTACTCGCATCTCCTTGAGATTTATGTTCTTCTGCTCTATCTCTGAATGCGCACCTCAGCTTTGTCTTCCTCTATCAGATAAGAATTTCTTCTCTATCTATTTCTTCTACTCTTTATTGTCTATGTATTATTTCCATTCAATGTGCTACGCCTCTTCTGTGTGTTTCATATCTTGCACACAACATGCTTCTACCCACATGAATAAATCTCAATAGAAGAAACCATCTCTTCTCTGTTCTATGCATATTTATCATGCCAAGTCCTCTACTAGGGCATACACCCAACTCTTCGTCTTTTATAGCAACCATCCTAAGTCTGTTCTTCATCAGTGGTCATTATCCTGAGATTCTTTGGCTTCTTTGGCAGTAGCAGTCTTCGATGCATTTCCATATGTCAATTGTCTAAATGATGAATCTTCACTTCACTGAAAGTTACATTGAGACTCTTCAACTCCTCTGGATATCACACTCAAGCTTGTCAAATTCTCTGGAATATACAATCACTCTATTTGTAGCAGTTACAATCAGTCCTTTCTGACAGTTACAGAGAGAAATTTTGCGTGCTCGTTCCTTTGGCTCCTTTTCTCTTCCTGAGAAAAAATTCACAACATGTGCTATATTTTCTTGCTAAGTCCCTCCCTTTCATGTGACCATCGAAGGTGACTAAACGCCTATTCAAAAGGTGCTTTGTGTACTTGGTCTAGAAAGCACTAGCTCCCTATTTCACGATATGAACTAGAGCTATGAACTTCACGTGAGCATGCGATTGCGGGAGCATCCATAGGTAGTTTGAGGGAAACCCTCTTTTCTCCCTGCAATTCACTATGAGCCTCCATGCAACCTTTCTCCAAAATCATGGTTTCGATTGTGGCTCGCCTACGAAACATTAATACCTGAGCATGTTCTAGCCCCGCAATTCTATGGGACCGTCGATCTCACGATATTGACGGTTCAACAGATATTATATTTTGACTTATCCTGCCTTATTTAATCCATCCAAACATGATCCTTATTCTCAACAACCAAGTGACTTGTGGCCCTCCAAACCAATGGACAAGATCAGTTTCACCTTTTGGGATTTGGGAGTCTTGATTCTCAAACTTTGCTTTCTCCCAGATCATTTCACCTGGATTCCACGATCTAACGATGCGTGTTCTTCTTGAATAAATGATCATAATCCCTTCAGGTATTCGAAGTTCAAAAATCTCAACTTTCCACCTTTCAACCGTCCTTTTATTTTTCCCAGAGCTGACAATCCACCGACATGTGTCCCTTTCAGATCAATGGTCGTGATCCTTTCACGTATCCAGACTTTGGAGATTTCAAATTATGCTATCCTTCCACTAGATTATATCAATGGATGATATTGCTCCCGAAGTGATCTTTCAGATCATACATCTCGTGTCCACTTTAGCACTTCAACATTCGAGACTTCGGAGCTTTTGTCATTTTATAGTGGTAAATCTCTCGAAGTAAAACTCCCAGAGTGACGTCACTTGATGATGTGTCATGAGCCTAGTAGCTACCATGTGTCACTCAAATTTGTGATTTTCACATACCTGAAATGCCGAATCAACTTGACACTTATCATTGTCTGATTGCGCCACGTGTCCTTGCTGACGTAGTCTTGCTGACATGGTCTGCCACATTTTCTTGTAGACGTGGTCTGCTGCATGTCCTTGATGACGTGGTCTACTGACTAACAACACTGATCCAACAATCATCGTATGTCCTCCGAATTCGATGGTTCTTATTCATTTCGAATTTCCTGGTTTCGGGTATTTCAAATATCAAACTTTTTGAAGCGTAACCTTCTCTCATATTTATATTCGAAGTGAATGTCGTTCATCATTCATGATCCTAGATCTATGGATTGATCTGCCTACGATGAAACTCTTCTATATTATCCTATCCTTTCACTTAGCATGATCCAACAATTGATGAAAATTCACATTTCAAGAATTTCAACTCTCAAGCTTTCCAGTGTGTAACCTCCTCACATATTTAGATCCGAAGTGAATCTTGTTCATCGACTAGTATCTTAGATTGATGGATCAATATTTCTATGATGCAACTCTTCTATCTTATCATGTCCTTCCACTTCAAACAGATCTAACATATTTCATTCACTCTGGCTCTCCGGACTTCGGGTTTTTCAAGTCTCAAATTGAAGAAAAAAAATACTCGAAGTGATTTGATCCAGAGTTGAGGATTGTGTGCCACATATTAGTCTTGACGATAGATGGTCCCTGAGTAATTCGGGACTTTGACAAGTACACTCTCCTACACTCATCCAAAGGCTTAAAAGGCTTAACCTTCGTTCATTTATTTCTGGATCCAATGATTGTTGATCCTGGTGCTCAGATCCAACGAATCATATCTGTACTTCTCCTCTTCACTTACTATGGTCACTGGGAATTGATCTAATGGTAATAGGCTATTCAGGATTGGTGATCCAACAACCACTTTCATTCTTCCTCCTAAGCTTTCTGATCTCTTTGACTTAGAAGGTTTTCTAAGTGTTCAAAGGTCTCAACCTTTTCTCCTCCTATGAGTCCTTCTCTTGGACCTCGACTGCACTTCTAGAAAGTGCAAAGTGCTATATCTTCTGAGATTTTATATCTGCATATTGTTTGCTCCTCCTCCTGAGCTTACACTTTCCCTATTTTCCATCATTACTTCTTTTATTTCCTATAAACATACCATCGTCGATGTTTTTCTTGTCATCAATGACAAGCATACTCTACCTGTAAACATGCCAACAGGGTAGTAGTAAATGAGTGAGTCGAAGGAACTCCACTATCCATGATAATGAAAATTCTGTATAAACTCCTAAGACCAACTAGTAATCAAAGAGAACACAATAAATCAAACAACCAATATGCACACAAATAGGGTAAAGTGGTTGAAAGTGGTTTCCCTCCCTAAAAAAGGTATGTCTCACCCAAGAGTGGCCTGAAAATCCCTGCTAAAGATCAGAGGTATCAAAATCAGTTATAAGGTCCCTCGTGGGCTTAATAGCGTAGTCAGTCATATCCCCTCAGAGTGGTAATCCTCCATAAAGGATGTGTGTTGTCCGACCCTTATCTGACCCAGGGTACCTGTAGAATAACCCCTGTAAGTAACCTATATGGCACCTAAGTTAAGCAACTCATCAACCAATGTATAACCAATGCATAGGTGAGAAGTCGTAATTCAGGTCCACTGTATGGGTAGGGTAGAAAATCCTTAAACCTTTAAAGCAACACCTCTCACGGAGGTAAGGGCACTAGATAGATCCCAAGATACGAATAGATCCCCATAAATATCTCTGACGATAAGAAGGTATCGGGGACATATCCCTTCAACCAACCTCGTGCAACCTCATGATTAAATCCAGTGTAAGTGGTGCCTCCTGATATTACCTATTATACAATGAATTTCTCCACTCCCTTTTTCAGACGCATATGTTGATTTAATTTCCTTGGAGAAGTTTGCTCACAAAGTCCTATTCCAAGGCACTAAATCCTAAGCTAGTTTTTGCACCCTAGAAAATAAAATCGTGACTAATCAATTTTAAATTACAACATTAATTTTAATGGTCGTGCTTACTCAAAAATGTATGGTAGTGAAACTCATGATGTTATGACTCAGCAAGTAAAGTAACTATGAGTATAATGCAAAGTCCTAACTTTGATTTTCAATGAATGATATGCTTCTAAAAACAATGCAATTTTCAATTTCAACTCTACAATTATGAAGTAAAAATTCAATATTTCTTTACATGCACTAAGCTAATGATAAAGGCTAGAAAGATCAAAATTACAACCAATGCAAAATACCTAATATTTTTGTATTTTCAATATAATAAAAATGAAAATGCATGGACTGAACAACAACTTGATATATAGACTCTACTGTATATAGAAACAGATAACTCAATCAGGATACCAAGGAGAAGAAACACCCAGCCCAATGTACAAGGACAATCAAAATGAAAAGGTGATGAGAAAGAATCCACCCAAAAATTCAACCCCTGACAGGTTTCCTATCATCCCACAGACACTCAACAATCACTACAGAGACCCAAGAAAACTCAACAAACATCAAATGCCACCCAACAACCACCAAACCTAGTAAACAAGCAAAAGAGGTCAATGTACGTGATTGTTCAAGGAAACAGAGCATATGTACACATCTTGTAGAAGGACAACCTATGTATATATGTGACTGCCAAGCAAAAAGTCACGTATATGTTTCAAAAACAAAGCTAGGAAAGGGAGAAGGCTGCAAAACTCAGACCCAAAGTGAACAAAGGTTGTCAATAAATGATACGACAAGAAATGAAAAATGAATGAGAGAAATCTAAGGATAAAATTACTCCAAATCCTTATAAAGAAGGTCAATCCCCAGTATGGTTTCCAATTCTGTTACGAGGAAAAAATCTCTATGGCTAGGGTAAACCACAACAGACAAAAATGACTGCAGAAATCAACTCTATCCCCAAATATTCCATATAAACCAATATGATAATGAGATAATATAAAAGGCCTACCTCATCCAGATGTTCGAGGGAGTCCACCGTTGAGCACTTTGACCCAAATCTATATACCTGCAACTAGTTCTCAACAACCAAGCAAAGCAAACATATGGTGATAATATAATAGGTTATCACATTAGATATCATAATCCATTAATATGAATAACAAATACGCCCATGGATAATAATTCAAATATTTTTGATCTATCAATTGGATGGGAAAAGAGTGTTTCTATTAATATATGATCAAAAAAAGTAAGAAAGTTACAAATTTATGTTTCGACACAGTTAGGAACCAAGAAACTAAGTTCCTTCCAGCTGGGCCTCCACCACTTCAATCCTCCACCAAATGCAAGCTCATAGAAGAGATACAATGAGGTTCTCAATCAATAAGGAAGAGCTTGGGGGTTAAACATTATGTTTAGAATTAAAGGACAAAGGGATGCAGACTCAATATGAAGTAAATAATTTCTCCATAGTAACTTTGCTCTCAAATTTGAATTATTTCTTCTTCTTCCATAGCTCATAATTGGCCCATTTATAGATTTCTAATGGAACTGAAGGGCTGAGTCAGAACGTTTCCAGTATATGGAATTACAAGGATCATAGATCTCCTATTGTAACATGGAAACCCAACTCCGTTTTTCATTTTTTGGCACAAATCCTGATGTACGTGAGTTGTAGTGGAGCAGCCTGCTTATACGCATGTTGTATAGTAGGAAGGGTGCATATATGTGGAAAAAAATGTATTTTTATCTCTGGAACTTGCAAAAAAGGATGACAAGTCTGCATGGGAAAATGGAAAAATTCCTTCTATGAAAGATTTCATAGGGTGAGGCAAATCTTTCTATAACATCAAGGAGTTGGATCTTCCTTCAGGTTGGAGCGTGAGAACTAGGTGATTGTAGCCACCTTCCAGTTGTAGTCGGAGAACTCAAGCGATTGGAGCCTCCTTCTAGTTGGAGCTAGAGAATTAGGGAGTTGGAGCTTCCTTCTGGTTGGAGCCTCCTTCTGGTTGGATCTAGAGAATTGGAAGTTGGTGCTTCCTTGAATGTAATTATTGACATATAAGAAAATCATTTTGTGGTTTTCTCCCACATAGGTTTTCCACGTAAATATTGGTGTTTTGTGAATTTTTTTATTATTGTTTATTATGCAGTCTTTGTAGAAATGTATCCTTTCACAACTGAATACCAAATATCATATCCAAGTTCCTTTAAAAAATTTATTTTCCTTATGCTCCACATCTCAAACTCTATAACATTATGACCATTAAACAATGGTACTTAGCTAAATAAATTTGGGATAAATTTGGGATATCTATTCTTCACACATCACAGAGTCAGAGATCGCCAAAGAAGATGCAGGTACAAAACAAGAGGAAATATACTCATTATGTCAGACAGATTCAAAAGAAGAAGAGTACAAAATCAACAGAAGTATGTTTTTCTTCTTTAAATGTGAAAAAAGAGGACATCTTGAATTTGAATGTTTGTATTTGAAAATTGAAAGTGATGAGACAGAAAATCCCAATGAAATAGAATACAATCTAGAAACTAAAAAGGAAACTAATCATTAAGTAGTATACAGTCAACGAGAAAGAGAACTTAAAGAAGAAATAGTCACCTTGAAAATCCAACTTGAAGAAGAAAGAAGAACATAAGAAGTAATTAAGTTCCAGATGAAGAAGAAAGAATGCGACTGTGATAATCTTGAAGAAGAATTTGTTATGTTAAGAGTAAAATTTGTCAAGCTCAACAAAAAAATTGAAGAAGCATCCACATCATCGGTAAAGAGAGTTGAAGAGAAATGTCACAGGTCATCAGAAGGGAAAAGTGAAGAGAATCCTAAGAGTTATGAAAACGTCATCAAAGGATCTATAAAAAAGGAAGAATGCAAGCCCCTAAGGAAGAATATTCTAAAAGGATAGAAAACACAAGAAGAAGACTACAAAAGAGATGGACATCAAAGAAGATCTTCCACATTCATAAAACCAAGAATCTTCACTCATAATGAAGGATTCAATGGAAGAGAAGATCATGATCAATGAAATCATGATTTCAGAAGGAATACACCTCAAAGAAGATCATTCACTCCCAGGTATGTAAATTTCTTTTATGGTCATTGTTTTTATTGTACTAACTTTAGACATAAGGTTGCAGATTGCAGGGCTTATGAAATAAATGTTCAATAAATAAATTCTTATGTGGCCCCACATAACATTGAGTGTTACAAATGTCACAACTTGTGTCATATAGCTCAAAAATGTATAAGCGTGATAGTGCCATCCATGAAGAAAGAAACAAACATTAGATACACTAAGGTTTGGAAAAGAAAAGAAAAAGTAAAATAAGAACATATGCCTGAGATTACAAGACTTTCTATAGTATGAGAAAGACAAGGAAAGAAAGATCATAATGAAGAGTATGTAAATAAAGAATAGGTCCCATAAATCACACTCTCAGGATACATAACAGTGCAGGATCATGACAAATCCACAAACAAAAAGAAATAAGTCAAAGTTCAGAGAGGTGATGAGTCTACATATGAAGATGGAGACTACTTCAGGAAGGTTTTGTTTTTAGCCATCTGGTTTGGAGACTCCTAGTATTATGAATGTTGAACATGGGGAGTCTATACATCATATCTATGTATTAGAGAGTATATTTCGATCATCTTGAAGTAGTTTAGAATGATGTTTTAGTTGTTTGATAGAGACAGGTTCATAGTGGTTCAATAGTAGATGTATGATTGTATTTAGGCTGAGATATCTGCATCCGTACAAGTTGTTCCAAACATGTAGAGTTTGGTATATAGATAGATACAATCAGTGGACACACTTGATGATCATTTTTATCCATGAAGACTTCATGATAGTACAATGACATATGGGTCAACATTGTCGACAATTGAGTAGAAGATTCATGTAAATTATGGACAGAGATGGATTAGTAGGTTTGGATAGATATCTGAAAGTGGATGAGAGCATGAGTTCAAGAAAGATTGGATTCATAGAGTGGTTCAAAAAATTGATCCAGATGGATATCGGTGGCCACCCACCTTTTCCAACTGGCTCAAAACAGTTTCTAACAATTTTGGCAATTTACTATTTTTAGCAGTTTTAACTTCCGGGGCCATTTTGAGGGCCTAAATGAAGGTTTTTCTAGATAGATATCCTCAATTATGGAAAAAGGCATTATTTATCCCCCACAATGAATCTCCTTGATGATACCTTTCCAACGGGCTATCACACGCCTAAAATGGAGATCATATGCAACAGTTACGACCCTGGGAAGTTGATGTACTAACTTACCCAAATGAGGCCCACATGAATTTTGGCGCTTCATCTCCTAGGGTTAGGTTTTTGTATGTATAGGGTTTTTGGAGTTATTTTTTATTGAGAAGGCCTTCAAAACCTCATTGTAATATTCTTCTTGCGAATTCTCACAACCGTCACATCTCTTCTCAGAGATAAGTCGCCACCATTCCAACAAGAAAGATACCGAGAAGTGGTGCGACTTCCATAAGAGCCCTTGGCATAACACTACTGACTGTTGCTCAAAAAAATCATTGGTGGTCGAAATGAAAGCCTCTGAATCAGATGTGGATTCTGACTCTGAGCCAGAACCAGAAAGGAGAATATGGATCATTTATGCGAAACAAAGTGCCACCGTTGCCACCACCAAGCTCCAACCTAGTGAACTAGATGAGGGTAAAAGGCACCCCATTGCACTTCATCGTTGATAGAGGTAGCCAAAAGAACCTCATATCAACAGAGGTCATCAAGTAGCCGGCCCTGCCAACAACATCACACCCACATCCCTATACCATTGGATGTCTCTGCCAAGGAAGCGATGTCTACGTCAGCCAACAGTGTCGACTGTCATATAACATCAAGGCCTTCAAAGACAAGGTATTGTGTGATGTTTCTCCTCTCAAAGTTTGTGATGTTATTTTGGTCCAACCTTATTTATGGAAATTTCATGCTATATATGAGTCTAGGCCTCATAGTGTTATTATTACTTTGAACAGGAAATTGTACATGATACCTGAGGCAGTCCCACCTAGTGTTATTTCCTTGATATCTGCTAAGTAATGCACAAATTTCATCTCTTAGACGGGGAAGTTTTTCATCTTCATGATTCACTCTCAGAATAAGAGAAAGATCACAGCCACATCCAAGGTCTATGTGGCTGAACTTTCCACATAGAAGAAGCAGGTAGATAAGTTCATGGAGAAATATTCAGATATCTTCTCCTCACCTACAGGGGTACCTCTGCATTGCTAGGTTAATCACCCCATTGATTTGATCCCCAACGCACTGCTGCCCAATGGGACAGTCTATCGTCTCTCTTGGTTAGAGAATCATGAGATCAAGTGGCAGATCCAAGAACTTCTCCACAAGGGGCACATCCGACCCAGCTCATCACCTTACGGGAGCCCAATCGTGCTGGTACAGAAAAAAAATGCAACCTGGTGACTCTATATTGATTACCAGGCTCTCAATAAAATCACAGTCAGAAACTGGTGCCCGATTCCCTGAATCGACGACCTCCTTGATCAACTCATGGGGGATAAATATTTCAGTAAGATTGATCTAAATTCTGGCTACCACCATGTCCCGATAGAACAGACAGATGTATGGAAGACCGTATTTAAGTCAAAGGAAGGCCTTTTTGAATGGTTTTTCATGCCCTTTGGTTTGACAAATGCCCCAACCACTTTCATGAGGATGATGGATGATATCCTGCAACCATTCACCAATACTTTTGTAGTGGTTTATCTGGACGAAATTCTAATTTATAGCAAGACTTGGGCCGAATGCTTGCAGCATATTCAATAGGTTCTTCACACCCTGCGACAACACAAGATATACGCCAACTTGGAAAAATGCTCCTTCGGCATGGACCGGGTCCATCACCTAGGCTACATCATTTATCAGCATGGCGTACATGTGGATCCAACCAAGATCCAATTCATCTGTGACTGGCTAGCCCCAACAAAAATCACTGAGCTTCAGAGCTTCTTGGGCCTTGCCAATTTCTACCACAGGTTTTTTTTGGGATTCTCCCATATTGCATGGACCCTCAACCAAATAAACAGGGGTGATGGTAAGGAACAATTTGCAAGGGCTTAGCCTCAACAACAAGCGTTCGGTGATTTGATGCAACACTTGTGCTCAAACCTAGTACTTTCACTACCAAACCTGCAACATCTATTTGAGATCGAGACATATTCTTCAGACTATGTCATGGGCACCGTTCTCACTTAGCATGGCCACCCCGTGGCCTATCATAGTGAGACACTATCAGATATTGTCTGTAAGTACCCTAATTATGAAAAATAAATGTACTCCATTGTGCAAGCTTTCCGCTAGTGGAGACATTACATTCTTAGGAAGGAGACAGTCATACACACTAATCAAAAGTCACTGCAGTTCATGCAGACACAAGGAAAATTGCAGAATGTCTGCCATCAAAATTGGTCCACATACTTGCAGCAATTCCATCTCAATCTCAAGTATCAAACAGGAAGCACCAATCGTGTCATTGATTGCCTGAGAAGACTTCCAGTCATGGCACTTAGCACGGTGCTCGACTCTTGCAGCCATGAGACATATGAATGGCCCCAACTCTATGAGAAAGACCCTGACTTTTCCACCATCTACAAAATGTTAGGTGCAAACGAAGTTGTCGATAATTTCCATCTTTAGGATGGGTNCTGGTCCATATCTGTGTTCCATCAAGTGAGCGAGTGAAGATGATCTAGGAAACCCACTACAGTCAGGTGGCAGGACACTTCGACGTTGAAACGACAGTGGCAATGCTACAAAAACATTTCTACTGGCCAAAACTTCGACAGGAGGTCAACAAGTATATCAGGTCATGCACTGCCTGTGCTATTGCCAGACCGACCACTAAGAAATAGGGCCTGTACACTTTTCTTCCTATTCCTGATAGGCCATAGGAATCCATCTCAATGGACTACATGTCAGGCCTCCCTTCCACCAAGAGGGGAAATGACTGTGTTTTTTGGTTGTTGATCGATTTTCTATGATGGTGATTCTGGTTGCTTGCAAGAAGAGCATCACAACAGAGGCCACTGCCAAGCTCTTATTTGAAAGAGTCTAGGTACATTTTGGAATCCCACAAACCATTGTCTCAGATCGGGACAATTGATTTCTCAACAAATTTTTGTTGATCCTTTGGTCACTACTAGACACCAAGCTCACCAAATCCATGGCCTTCCACCCCCAGACAGATGGCCAAACTGAGGTTCTAAATCCAATGATTGTGCATATGCTTTGCATGTATAATTCAAAGAACTCTTGCACATGGGATGAGATCCTTCCCTATGTCCATCATAGCTACAATCGAGCCCTGCATAGCTCAACTGACCACAACCCCTTTTAGGTGGAGTTGGGATTCCAACCATTGGGTCCCATAGGTGTTACACTTCCCCTTGTAGTCACCTCAATCGAATCATCTCTTGCTCCAACTGAAGCTAACAAAGCCACATGGTTCATTGAGAGGATCTATCACATCCACCAATAGGTTCAGGATATTCTACAGAAGTGCAATGACAAGTACAAACAACGCCATGATCAACATCGGGTGCCACATAAGTTTCAGGTGGGCAAAAAAGTTTGGTTGCACTTGCAGAAAGAATGCCTTACAAGACCCCATCAGAAGATTCACCCACTCCTTTATGGGTCGTACACTATCACCAAGGTCATGGGGGATAATTCTTTTGAGCTCAACATTCATCCTTTCCTTGGCCTGCATCTAGTGTTCAATGTGGATCTCCTTAGCCCTTATTTCACACCATTATTGGACACCTCAGAAGTAGTAGAAAAAATGACACCAACATAGCTCAACCCAGCCTGCATACAACATGAATCCAATGATTTTATTGTGGATACACATATCAAGGAAACTCAACAACAAAGGATACAGCTTTATCGAGTTGTCAAAGTAGGGCAACTCCTGTACCAAGGCAAGTGGCTCACTCGGGGCCAAACTCAGCAGAAATTTCCTCATCTGATGGGGGACCTCAACACAATGGATAAAATTTCTTCCTAAGTAGGGAGGATTGATCCAGATGGATATCGGTGGCCACTCATCTTTTCCAACTGGCTCAAAACAGTTTTTGACAATTTTG